>WSYH01005256.1:0-45898 GCA_036426205.1 Ascaphus truei | reverse complement strand
CCCCCCCCTGCAAGCCCTAAACAAACAACAAGGGCCAAATACCCCCTTCACCCACCCCTGCTACCCACAATAAACATGGCACGGCGGCTTAACCCCTCCATTGCCTTAGCGGTTAGCTGCTAAGGTAATGAAGTGGCCTTTAAATGCATTTTTCCTGCCTCTGATGCATGCCGGGGGGGCTCCGGTGCGGGTATCAGCTCCGAAGACCCCTTGCATCAATCCCAGCCAGGTAAAAGGCCTGATTTTTTTCTAAGTGTCGACCTTGCCGATGCTTAGACACCACCAACTTGCCAACTTTAGTTGGCGGGACGGATTGGCGTTCAAATCTCAATTCTGGAGTGCTGATCAGCAGTGAAAAGCTGATCGGGGCTACCTGAATTTAGCCGAGTTCAAAAAGTGCCGATAAGTGGCTTATCGGCACCCAGCTGCCGATAAGTTTTTATCGGGAATCAAAATTGCCGATTTTGGACACTTATCGGCACTTACTGAATCGGGAAGGCATTTTTGGCGGGAAAATTGCGATAAAAGCCTTTTCGGCACTTACTGCATGAGGCCCCTAATGTATACACTTGGGGAAGATGAGTCTTTGATCAGGGGGTCTGTTTCCTGACAATAGTTGTCCCCCTGATCATTTGCATTCCACAGATGGCAGGAATCTTCGCGGGCTTTTATCCTCGCCTTGAAAACCAGTACACTTTCTAATATAAAGACATATTAAAAGAACAGGTTCTGTTGGGCCGAGTGGGTCGAAACGACCCAGTTCTTCATGCCAGAAGTCACTCACCATAGTGGCCAAGTTTCAGCCCGCTGCGACCCTAAGAACCGGAGATACGCAAATACATTTAAAACATTTTATTTTTTAATCACAGGATTTTCTGGTTTAAAATAAATCTCGGTTTTTCACTCTTTTCCCATTGACATCAACAGACTCCGCCGCCATAGACTTTTAATGGAGCAGCTCCGCCGTTGAAGTCAATGGGATTTCTCCGCCATAGCCTTTCAATGGAGAACCGCAGCATTGATGTCTATGGGGAAAGTCACTGATCTTTATTGTTGCCCCCACTCCGTTTGGTTGGTCAGAGAGGGTTGGAAATGGTCATGCATTCATGCCGGAACCGTGACTTCATGCGACCCAAATCCCAGCCCTCTGGCCCTTCCAGAACCGGAGATGTGGGCATAACTTTTTCATGGTTTCGGACTTAGCCGTTTTCTCGCGCTGCTCTTCTCTCCGCCATTGAAGCCAATGGCGCGGCCCGTTTGGCTAGCGCGACCCTTTCTGGGGGTCCTGGATTCTTGGACCCGGTGTTGTTCAAGTGTGGGGAGGCCTAGGGGCTAGGGGCAAAAATAATTTTATTCCTGGGTGCCCTAGAACCTAAGATTCCCACGCCACTTGTCATTGAACTTGACTGATAGTGATAAAGGCTCTTTTAAAAGACATTGTGTCCGCTTTTGCGGTCTGCCGTTTGGACGGCTGCCAACTCGTTCCTGGAAGTCGACGTCGAGGAATCCCCATTGAAGTCAATGGGGCCATTGACTTTCAATGGGAAACCGCCGCTCCTTCTCTCGGACGCCACATGCTGGTCTTCGAGGAAAACAGGTCCAAAACCGCTGGATTCGCCATTGAAATGAATGGAGCTGCATGGCGGCCTATGGGACCCTGCAAAATGGAGCCTGAAAAGGCGGGAACATTAAACAAAGGGCTATAATCACTTTCTAACTATTAACCCTTGTCCTCCCGGATGGATCCCAGTGTGTGTGGTGCAGACACTTACATGGTGATAATACATTACAACAGGGGAACACATTTTCATGTTGCAGCAAGATAAAAACCACATTTCTGGACCGCTGTCCAGTTAACCCCTTGCCTCCCTGGTGAGGTCAGGGGGTGGCCATATGGGGTGCAACCCCTTTAATACCGGGCCAAAACCCTTTCCCTCTACACCTCCCCTTAATAGGTGACCTGTGGCCCACTGGCCCTCACGGGGAGTGGGTTACTGCTGGCACCATTAATGAATTCAGTCTCAGAGGGATAGTCCTGATGTGAAAGTCCATCAGCATTGCTGTTTTCACTACCCTTCTTATGCTGGATAGTGAACTCAAATTCTTGCAGGGCCAAGCTCCACCTTAGCAACTTGGCATTCTCCCCTGATGCCCTCTGTAGCCAACTCAGGGGGTTGTGGTCTGTTATGACCATGAAAGCCCTCCCATACACATAGGGTTGAAGCTTCCTGAGCGCCCACACAATGGCCAAGCAGTCCTTCTCAATGGTGGCATATGCCACCTCCCTGGGGAGCAGTTTGCGGCTGAGGTACACCACAGGGTGCTCTCTGCCGTCTTCCCCCACCTGGCTTAACACGGCGCCAATGCCAAAGTCCGAGGCATGAGTCTGTATAAGAAAATGTTTGGTGTAGTCCGGGGCAGCCAGTATGGGGGCCCCAGAAAGCGCAGTTTTCAGTGCCTGAAATGCAGTTTCACAGGCAGGAGTCCAGGTGATAAGCACAGGCAGTTGCTTTCTGGTCAGATCAGTCAGGGGTTTGGCCACGGCGCTGTACTGTGGGACAAATTTCCTATAGTACCCTGCGGTGCCCAAAAATGCCATGACCTGTTTCTTGGTTTTTGGAACAGGCCACTGAACTTCTACCTTGGCTTCTACCTTGGCTGGCTCTGGTTTGAGGTGCCCTCCACCCACCCTGTGCCCTAAGTACAGGACCTCTGCCATTCCTACCATACACTTGGTAGGCTTCAAGGTAAACCCAGCTTCCCTAATTCTAGCTAACACCGCAGCTACATGTCCTAAGTGGGATTCCCAGGAGTTACTAAAGACAGCAATGTAATCTAAGTAAGCCCTGGCATAGCTCTGCATCCCTTCCAGTAAACGATTGACAAGACGTTGGAAGGTAGCCGGGGCATTCTTCATCCCAAATGGCATCACTAAGAATTCATAGAGGCCACTTGGGGTGATGAATGCTGACTTCTCCCTAGCCTCCAGGGTCAGTGGGATTTGCCAATAGCCTTTGCTCAAATCCATGGTGGTCAGATACTTTGCCCCCGTGAGTTTATCCAGTAACTCATCCATGCGGGGCATGGGATAGGCATCTGAAACCGTCCCAGCATTGAGCAAGCGGTAGTCCACACAAAACCGGGTGGTCTTGTGCTTCTGAGGAACCAGGACTACCGGACTTGCCCAAAGGCTCTGGGACAGGGTAATTACCTCTAGGGTCAGCATCTCTTCTATCTCCTTTTCTATGCTGGTCTTGACCTCTGCTGACACTCTATAAGCGTGCTTATGCAGAGGTCGCAGGTCCCCTGTGTCCACTGGGTGTTCTGTGAGGTGCGTTTTCCCTGGCATGTCAGTAAAGAGATCCCTATACTTAGCTAGCATGTCCCTGGCTTCCCCCTTCTGCCTAGCACTTAACTGCCCCTATGTCCACCTGTTCTACAGTGTTTCCCTGCCTAGCCTCCCCTAGGAGATCAGGCAGAGCATTGCTCGCCGGATCCTCCAGCAGTAAGCTACAAATTGCCATCACTTCTCCCATACTCGGTGCTCTGTACTCTTTTAACATATTAATGTGATATGTCTTATGCCTCTTTGGCTCTACCTGTACAACGTAGTTGTACGCATTCACCTTTCGGATGACTGGGTACGGTCCCGACCAGGCAGCCATCAGCTTGTTATCCCAAGTGGGTTTGAGAACAAGCACCTGCTGTCCTGGGATGAATTCCCTGCTACGGGCATTCCAGTCATACCATCGCTTCTGCTTGGTCTGAGCGGCCCTGAGGTGATCCTGGGCCACCCCCATGAGCATCTCTAACCAGTCTCGGAGATCTACTACATACTGGATCACTGAAGCATCAGTAGCAGTAGCCTCCCCTTCCCATTCCTCCCGGAATAGGTCCAGAGGTCCACGTACCCTGCGGCCATATAGTAGCTCGAAGGGGGAAAAGCCTGTAGATTCCTGCGGTACCTCTCGGTAGGTAAACAGCAAGTGCTGTAAATGAACCTCCCAGTCTTTCCCCTCCGCCTCTATGAAGGTCCGAAGCATCTGCTTCAGGGTACCGTTAAATCTCTCACATAATCCGTTTGTCTGGGGATGGTAAGGGGTAGTGCGCCGGTGCTGTACACCGCATGCATCCCAGAGACACTGTAACAGTTCACTCATGAACTGCGACCCTTGATCGGTTAGGATCTCACTAGGGAAACCTACCCTAGCAAAAATATTCAGCAACGCTGCTGCTACTTTCTTGGCATCTATGGTGCCAAGCGCTACCGCCTCAGGGTACCGGGTGGCAAAATCAACCACCATGAGGATGTAGCTCTTCCCTGACCTGCTAGGAATCATGAGGGGTCCTACAAGGTCCATCGCTACCTTCTGGAAGGGTTCCCCTATTACCGGTAGTGGGTTCAGGGGTGCCTTCACACGGTCGCCCGCCTTACCTACCCGCTGGCAGGCATCACAGGAGCGGCAGAAAGTGCCCACATCCCAGGATGCCCCCGGCCAGTAGTAGCGCTGTAATAACCCTGCTCGCGTTCTGTTGACCCCCTAATGTCCCGCTAACGCAATAGAGTGAGCTACCCGTAACAGTTGCTGTCGGTACCCCTGGGGCACTACTAGCTGTCACTTACCGGTCAATCCCTCCTCTATCCCGGGGTTCCCCGCTTCTCTATACAGGAGTCCCCGGTGCCACAGGCAGCGCTCAGTGCCCTCCCCTGCATGAGACTCGGACGCCCGAAGTCTCATGCCGGCCAGGGTAGGGTCTGTCTTCACTGCCTCCCTAAACTGGGCTCCTAATTCTGGCCACCCCCCAGTCATGTCATTGTCAGGGGAATGGGTAATGGTGAGGGGAAACAGTAAGTCAGTCTGTGCTTGCAACTGATCCTGGCTTACCTCCCCGGGCTCCTCAGCGCCCTCCGCTATTGTTGGTCCCAAAGGCAGGGGGACTGGAGCCGCCGCCATCGCCACGGTCTGGCTCCGGGTGACTGCCGCCACCGCAGCGGGTTTTGGTACCCGGTCGTAGGTGCAGGTCATCGGTCCCAGATCGTTGCCAAGAAGAACCTCGGCATCCAGACCGGGCAAAACCCCCACCTCCCGCACACCCTGTCCCCCCCCCCCAATCCAAATAGATCCTGGCAATTTGCAGGAAACGTGGCTCTCCGTCGGTCACAGTGATCTGCATCCCAGGTCCTGGGAGCAATTCCTCTGGTCGGACCATATCAGGTCAAACAAGGGTCACTGCAGCACCTGAATCCATCTAGCCGACTGCTTGCCGGTCACCGACTGTGACCAGGGTGAGGTGTCTGCTCCGGCCATCCGTCTGCTGCAGGGCTGCGCTGGGATGTCCTCCACTCCTGGCTGTAGGCACCGATGAAACCGGGACTGGCGTGGCATGGGATGTCTCGCTGGGGGTTGTTTCCATGACTGGTCCGGATTCTTTGGTGGAAGCCATCCGCACGCGGGCTACCGGCTTTGCAGCTGGGGTGCGTTGCCCCTGATGGGGTCCACCGGAACGCAGTGGTTCCGGGCAATCTGGTCGGATGTGACCAGTGCGGTTACAGTTGTAGCACCGGCGCTCGTGCCGGAGCTGTCCCGACTTCGGTGGACTGCTGCCCGCAGGCGGCTTCTGAGTCCATTGGGGAGTACTGATAGTCTTTTTAGCTGGGGCCGCCGCCGCCGCTTTGGCTGCTGCTTTGGCGGGCATCAGCGCCCGGCTGGCGACATAATCATCTGCGAGCCTCGCCGCCTCCTGGTAAGTCTTGGGCTTTTTGTCGTACACCCAAGCCCTCACCGCTGGCGGACACTGCTGCATGAGATGCTCCTGGAAAATTAGATCCAGCAGGAGTTGGTAAGTTTTGGCCCTTTTTGCCAAAGGGGACTAAAAGTAAAGTATGTGTTGGTATACGGGACATGTTGGACAGAACCATTGGATTTATCAGCGTCTACTTCATGTTGACATTATAAGTAGGGAATATTTTCTTCCCCATGTGGGTCACGTAAGTCACATAGGACTCCAGGGGCTGTCTCTCTTCCAGCCGGAATTTGCCCCGGTAGGCTTCAGGGGTGAGACCATATTGAAATAATAACAGCTCTTTTAAGTGATCATAGTCGCCAGGATATTCCTCTGGAAGCGCCATCATCATCTGCTTAGCCAAGCCGGACAGCAAGGGGTCCAAACGTGCGACCCGGTGCTGGGGCAGCACTTTGTACCACCAGCACTGCGTTTCAAAGTTCTTCAAGAAACTGTCGATCTGATCAGTACCTTCCACGAACATGGTGAGGCTGTGATGGTCCAGTTTGAGAGCATCTCTGTCGTGGTGGGCAGGGGGGCAATAAGCAGGTCTGTTCACTGCTATAGTGAGAAACTGCAGCCGCTCCTCCGGTGTCCCTCTGTCACCCCACGCAGTAATCAGTGCCAGCATTTCAGGGGTGAACGGACTGGTAGCTACAGCAACCAGTACTTTTCCTGCTGCACGGCTCCCGGGAGGTGCTCCCGCACCCTCCCCGGGATTCTGCCGCCCCGGTGCTGGGTCCCTTCCCTGCTCGCCGGGCGGTTGCGCAAGGGCAAGCTGGGCCGTTCCCTGGGGCCCTGCAAGCCGGGCTTCGTGTGCCCTGATCGCCTCTTTCATCTGTTCGGCATCCTGGTCCTCCGTGGGCAGGTCATATTCTCTGCACTTTTCCCGTAGCTGAGCGCGGGTCCGGATGTTAGATGAGCCGGCACCCACGCTCATGGTTCAAGGCTGATAGATGTTCAGTCGGAACAGTGAGGTGGTGTTACAACTTGTGTTAAATGTTGCACAACTGTGTGTTCAATATCTTTAGTCCCAGGAACTCACAATTCCCCTCGAGTTCCCACTGTATTACAGAGTCCCGCAGTAAACTGTAATACAGGTTCAGTTCTGTCCCGCCGCTGCCACCAGTTTATTATAAGCTTGTCACGGTAACTTATGACAAGATATAATATACACCAAATAACTGGGTCGAACTGAACGAGGCTTAGATATAATAAAGTATATTTATTCCTTAGATAGGTGAACACAACAAGATAGTACAATTAACAAACAAGAAGGTAACACTTACTTAGGGGTTGGAATGAAGTAGTAATCAAATAGCAATTCTCCAGCAATCAGGCGTCAATCAGTTGGTATAAAGAAGACAATGAGTATAGGCTGACATCAGTTTATATATCTTTTCCGTGTTTTTTTTCGTATTGATCCCGGTGTTATTGGAGGGTATTGGTGTGTATCACCGGATTTCTCCCGTATCTATGATCATGGAGACTTCAAAAGGCGAAAGGTCATGTTTGGGAAAGGGAGGTTGTCTTTCAAGATGATGTGGTTCTTGGGTCAGAGCATGTGATTCTCTGGTTGAGATTCATCGACGATATCCTTATCTTCTGGGATGGTACATCTCAGGAGTTTGGGGGGTTTGTCGATGGTCTCAACCAGAACTCACTTAATATGAAGCTTACGTCAGTCTCGAGTCAAACATCAGTGGAATTCCTGAATCTCAGGATCTCTCTCAGCGGGGATATATTGAGACTGACATCTTCCGCAAAATGACTGCTACTAATTGAAGTCTGTACTCGACTGGCCCTTGCCGAATTCACTCAAGGCCGTACAACGCTTCCTTGGCTTTGCCAATTACTATCGGAAATGCATCCGTGACTTCTCTACCATTGCATCACTGCTTTGACCAAGAAAGGTGCTGATCCGACTGTTTGGTCTCCCGAAGCCATTGAAGCCTTCGAATTCCTCAAAAAAGCCTTTGTGTCCGCACCGATCCTACGGCATCCGGATACTTCCCTTCCTTTTACGTTAGAAGTAGACGCCTCTGATGTAGGAGCTGGTGCAGTGCTTTCTCAGAGATCCTCCTCACAGGAAAAACTCTATCCTTGTGGATTCTTCTGTTGGAAATCTCTTCGGCCGAGAGAAATTACGATGTCGGGAACCGTGAGCTTCTGGCCATCAAATTGGCTTTCCAGGAATGGAGACATCTCCTTGAGGGTATCAAGGAACCTATTGCCATCCTCACCGATCACAAAAACTTATTGTACATTGAGGGGACTCGTCGCTTGGGATCCCGTCAGGCTCGATGGGCACTGTTCTTCTCCCGATTCAATTATACTATTTCTTATATTCCTGGCACCAAAAATATCAAGGCCGACGCTCTTTCTCGCCAGTTCTCTACGGAAAACGACTCTAACGAATCCTCAGAGATAATCCTTCCCGCTAAATGTATAATTTCCGCCAATAACTTTGATATCTTGGACGAAATTAATAAAGCTCAGATTCACATTCCCAGGAGATTTAGGGTGCCAGAAGGTCACTTGTACGCAGCTCCGCGTTTCCGCCATAAGATACTTCTATGGGGACATTCTTCGAGATCTGCCGGTCATCCGGGATTCAAGAGGACAGTAGACCTTATCAAACTGACTTTTTGGTGGCCTAAGATGAACAAGGACATTTCTGATTTCACCAGAGCTTGTCCGGTCTGTGCCCAAAGCAAATCCGCCCGACACAAACCTTCCGGTCTCCTCATGCCTCTCCCTATTCCGGAACAACCTTGGAAGCATATCTCTATGGACTTTATTGTGGAACTTCCCAATTCTAAAGGGATGAATACTATCCTTGTTGTAGTAGATAGATTTTCCAAGCATTCACACTTTATATCCCTCAAGGGTCTTCCTAATTCAACTACTTTGGCCGACATTTGTTCTAAGGAAATTTTTAGATTACACGGTGTACCTATTTCAATTGTTTCGGATAGAGGTACTCAATTCATTTCTAAGTTTTGGCGTGCTTTTTCTCAGAGACTTGGTATATCCCTTCTGTTTTCCTCGGGTTATCACCCTCAGACCAACGGGCAGACGGAAAGGATGAATCAAACCCTGGAACAGTATCTCAGATGCTTCGTGTCTGAATCTCAAGACAACTGGGTGGATCTATTACCCTGAGCTGAGTTTGCCATTAACTCCTTGAAAACCGAGTCCACGCAAGTGTCGCCGTTTTTCATAAATTTCGGATTCCATCCCAACAGTCTTCCCCTCTCCTCCCTCCCCTCTGGTGTTCCCACAGCGGATTCTCATGTTTCCAATCTTCAGAACTCTTGGAGAAAGATCCTAAAAACCTTGCAAAGTTCTGTGCAAAGACAAAAAACTAAAGCAGATCGGCGACGTCAGGCGGGCCCAGTATTCAAACCCGGAGACAGAACATGTCTCATGGAATAACAGCTCTTAGTAAACTTTGGCACTTAGGGCCAGTTCCCCTGAATAGGGCTGTATGGGGTCTGCTTAGTAAATTGAAACAGTAACTTATGCTTATTCCCTTATACGTTTTTATTTATTTGACTTTTCTCACAATTACCCTACTGGTGACTGTAAAGCCTTCTGTACATTCCATACAGCGATACACATATGCTATCAAACAGCATTCGTTATTTCCACATTGTATTATCTCTGCTTCCTTCTTCTGCATTGCTCAATTCTTTGTTACAACAATACACTTAGAAACCATCGTTTGCAACGTAACTTTGCTTGCAGTATTCAGGTCACTTCATCCTTCTTCACTTGAGGCTTTGAACCGTGCTTTGACCTTGTCTTTGTCTTGAAGCCAAGCTGCAGGGACATACATAGCAGCGAGTGTCTTGATATAGAAATGTGCGCTGGTTTGCTGGAGGGGGCCTACGCACATGCTTCGGTAAGAGGATCATTCACCTTTTCCCCTACGTGGGACTGTGACGGAGCTCATCTGTAAGCAGGGGGCTCACCCGCAGGACTGAGGCAGGATAGTGGTACTGACTATGACAGAAAGGGGCCGGTATAATATAGCTTAAGCCCGGTCCCCGGCTGACGGAGTTACCCAATAATTATATGTCCGGTAGCTCCTTGCTTTCCCTATAAACTGTGATTCTTTATTCCTGGTGTGATAATGTACTGAAAGTGTAACAATGTGTTTGTGCACACAGGAAAGCACAGCCCAGGTCTCTGGACATGCAGGGCTGAGAAACCCTTTGTGCAGCCCGCACTTTCGGAGAAAGGGCTATTGCAGGGACTGGAGGGGAGGAGAGGTGCAGGGAACAAAGAAGAGAGTGGCCGTGGACGGATATCGAGCCGGGGGGCCATCTGTCCGCAAAACGGAGCATTAGGCTGTTCCCCCAGCCAGAGCAGTGCCAGCCCAGCGTGGGATCTCCTGCTGGCCGGGGAAGCTCTTGCCGAGCCCTCGCTGGTAGGCGCAGCACAGATTGGCCCATTTGTGGTTCCCTCCAAAGCCCTTTAATGCTCTCTGCCCGACCCACAGCCCTGATTGGCCAATGCTGGCGAGGCCTCGCATCCTGATTGGTTCCTGAGCAAGTGAAAAACAGACTTATCAATAGTGGCGCTCAAATTATCAGTGTGCAACAAATAATTAGTGCAATAGTGATCAACAGTGATACAGAATACAAACACATATGATGGATGCTGCTGTAACCCAGTGTGGGATTGCTCTCTCAATCCCGTATGAAATGGATGAAGAGTTGATCGTCGGGAAGCGCAAACATGTGGAAACAGAAAAAATATTCTGATGGTGCAATATTGTTATAATAAAGTGAATACGTTTGTTCTAGAATCGATGTGTAGAATACTCACAAATGTGAGATGGAATATGTACACGTAATGGTATCTTTGGATGATGATCCGCCAGTTGCGGTATAGATGGATGGATTCTTAATGAGGATATACGCTCTGGTAACCTTAGTAGTAGACAAAAGAGCCAAACATAGCGCAGACTGTATGCGAATTTTATAAAAGGTAAGTACTGCACCGACACACTTTATTCGAGCAAATACCCAGTATGTACCTGGCAGATACCTGGAATGCGCCGCTCCTCACCTCTGACAAGCCCCGTTGCGTTTGCCTTCCCAGCCTGGGTTCATGCCTGGCTGACGGGTGGCTGATCTGTTAAATGATAATGATTAGGATTTAATAGGCTGCAATGCTTCGTGTGTCTACCAGATGGCATAAATTCATGAATTGTAATGCAGTATATATATATATACTGTGCAGTATTGCAGCCAGCGGGAATAAAATGCTTCAATCCCTGCCTTTAAAATACCTCAATGCACTCGGGCAGAAAACAGTCACAAACCTCAATACACCCGGGTATACCCGAATTCGTGGGACTAGCCGAGCTCGAATAAAGTGTGTCGCCAGTGTATAATGCAATGCACTCACATGGTAAAAAGTTGTAACAAGCGTTTAGATCTCACAAATAGGATCTCGGTAGCAGGATCAGAAGTCTCTCTGCTTCCCCTGTGGTGTGGCGTGCGTCTCACGGATGCGTGTCAGCGAAACTGATGAAACCAAGGAAGGTGAAACGCGTAGAGTGACGCTGATCTACCAACCCCACGGCAGACCGGAACCTCTGAAGTTTGATGACGTCATTTCCGGTTTCGCTGACACGCTTCTCGATGATCAACTCTTCATCCTGGTTCCTGAGCAAGCCTGAGGAAAGGGCATGGAAGCCGTGAAACACTAGTGGTGCTTTGGGGATTCGCGTGGCGACTATGTAACTCTTATTTTTAAACTTGTTATTACACTTTTTGTGAAGTTATTTGCTTTGATTACATTGATTTTTGTAAATTAACTTGTTTGTAATAAATTCATTTTTTTCAAGCAATGAGGCAGCAAGTTTTGATTTTGATTTGTATGCGTGTTGGCCGATGCACATTTTTCTATGTATGTGTATTGTACGTGATGTGAAGTTACTGGATCTTAGCATCACCTTGAATATGTAATTGATACAATTTAAATAAAAACAGAATGCAGTGCGATTTTTTTAAATTTAGAACTAGCATTAGTAAATATTAATTATTAATTATTAGTGTAATATTATTTATAATAGCCATACTATGAAAATAATGCATTATGTTAACATCCATGCTGTGTCAAATATATTTTAGGGTTGTTGGTCTTTGGGGTTGAACAAGGAGGACAATTTTGAAGCACTTTTAATTGATTTTGTAGGGGCACAGAAATATAATTTTATAGAATTTTATAGAACATACTATTTACACGTGCAAACCAAGCGCAATCCTTTTCTGTGCAAATTTTAAATCCTTTTTGATGCAGCCGGTGCGGATTTAATACTTTGATGTTAGTACCAAGGTGCGCACGAGTGTAATTGAAATAGAGTTTGACGTACACCAGTTTTGATCGAAAAAGCCAGTAGCGAGGCTTAGAAGAGACAGCAGGCCCCAACAGGTAGAAATATCCAGAGACTTCTGTGTCAGCCGTCTGATAGACATGGGTGATTGTTTCGGACAAACTTTTCCATTACTTTGCAAACCGATAAAAGTTCGTTCGAACGTTTTGTTATTTAAAAAAACTGCACAAACGCACACAATTCCGCAGTTTTTTCCTTGTTGTGGTTTTTTTTAAGTTCACTTCCAAGTGAATTTTCACTGTTGCTTAGTTCACTTTTTGCCAAATCAAATGAAAAAAAAATAAATACAATTATTTATTTATAAAATGTGTTACCAGGAAGTAACAAATAATACAAATAACACATAATGGGAAAAAATGTTTCAGACATAAAAGTGACATTTAGGAAAAGGAGTCCCTGCCCCGAAGAGCTTACAATCTAATTGGTAGGTATGAAGAACGTACAGAGACAGCAGGTGGGCGTTCTGGTAAGTGTGTCTGCAGGGGGCCAAGCTTTATGTATCTTGTGTATAGTATCAGCCACGGAGCTACTCATATGCTTCCTTAAGCAGGTGTGTTTTAAGGTGGGTCTTAAAGGTGGATAGAGAGGGTGCATGTCGGATATTGAGGGAAAGGGCATTCCAGAGGTGTGGGGCAGTCAGTGAGAAGGGTTTAAGGTGGGAGAGGGCTTTAGACACAAATGGGTTAGAGAGAAGACGTCCTTATGCACAACACAAGAGTCAGATGGTGTATAGTGAGAAATTAGGGCTGAGATGTGAGGATGAGCAGAAGACTGTACAGCTTTAAAAGTGAGTAGGAGCATTGAGTGCGAGATGCGGGATTTGATAGGAAACCAGGAGAGTGATTTGAGCTGGGGAGACGCTGAGACAGATTTAGGAAAGAGTAGAGTGTTGAGGATAGATTGTAGGGGAGACAGGTGAGAGGCAGGAAGGCCAGACAGCAGGAGGTTACAGTAGTCGAGACGGGAGGGAATGAGGGCCTGAGTCAGAGTTTTAGCAGTCGAGCAACAGAGGAAAGTTCTTCTTGAGGTTCTTGATGCTGATTGAAAAGAAGACAAAAAAACAATGAGTTTTCCTATTTCCATCGTGATATAGAAGTTTCCCCGTTCTGCAAATTTTCATATCTGTCCCCACGTTCATTCCTGTTGCCGTAACCGGATGGACCAACTGCTGTCCGTCTTTCTCCTAGGCGCCAATCTTTGCATTGAAATCTCCCATAACGATCTCGAGGTGACAACTTCCTTTGTGGTTAAGTTGGTTGATTTCATGATAGAATCTTCCACTATATATGTATAGATAGTTATAATATATGTTTTTTTTTTTTTGAACAACCTTCAAAGGGTTTGGTTACCATGAACACAATACAAGTTTAAAAACAAAAAATGCTTATACATTTTTACTACCGTAGTTAAATGTAAAACAAAAAATGGTGCTAATGCTAACCACTGTGTCATCAATTAGACATGCTACAGTGGCTAGTCTGGTCCTAAGAGGGACTGGCCCTTAAAATGAGCAGTGAGTAATTCCCTTCTTGTTGCACACAATGTATTTGGAAAATGTTAATTGAACCTTCTGAAGCAAAACACAATTAGTAACTATGATACCGGACTTTCTATAACCGCAGGAGGAAGGGAAGAATGTATGTGACACACTAATAAAACAACATAAAGTTAGCTGCAAAAATATAGGCTTTTTAATTAAGCTTAAGTGGGAGAAAAGTACAGAGAATGTTTCAGGGAAGTGGCCCTTTCATCAGATCACCCCGTAGGGATTTGTTCTGAGGATTGAAACAGGGGGTCTCCGGAGTTGAACTGCGCTGATTTCAGCTCCGGGGACCCCCTGCTTCCCGAGATACTTACATCCGAAAGAGGGTTTCTCTGCAGGTGGCAGCTCAGATGGGGCTTGTTGGGGCTAACATAATGGCAGCTTTAAATGTTCTGCGTCTTACAGGCCAATAGGAAGCTGTGACATCATCCCTTGCGGCTTCCTATTGGCCCGCGTGACGAGGGACATTTAAACATGAAGGAGATACCGGATCTCCCTATGGAGGCAAGTATTTTGGGAAGCAGGGGTCCCCGGAGCTGAAATTAATGCAGTTCAGCTCCATTGAACCCCTACTTCAATCCTATAACTAAGAAATAAAAAGAAAAGAAACATTAACTGCAACCTGTAGTGCTTCTTTAAGGTAAACACCACGACAAGATAAGAATCTATAGAAGTTGATTATGTTACATAATGACTAAGCAGTCCTATTCTGTAAATCACCTTCTGGCGCCCAAAGACACGCTATAGCCCGTTCATTTGAAGGGGCAGCTCATACTATTCCTAACTCTTTCTGGTATTGTACTATTGTGGGAATAACCCTGGCTACCTTATCAATAGGGTGTAGCAAACAAGTTTGAACCCACCCCATTCAGAATCCCAGCTCTTCCTAATTCTCTACTATTTATTTGGCCAGTATCTCAGGTGTGTTCACAAGTATCTCTACACAGGTATCTGTACACAGGTATCTTTTTGGGAGGATAATAAGTCAATAGATACTTTACTAAAATAGACTCTCTCCTCCTTATTTCATGGTCCGGATGGGAGTAACGTAGAGTTTTGGTATGACTTAAGGTTAACACATGGACGTTACATTAGTTACCAGCCTTTAGTGGATGTTAGAGGAAACACCTCTTTTGCATCATATCAAGAACGGTCATTATAGTTAAAGCCATGCTCTTTGCGGGAGAAAACCTGGCTTTACATGATGCTGCTTTCCTGTGAAGATATGAGGAAAGGGCCCAGCGTCACACTGTCACTTAAACATCACGTTAAATCACTTATAGGGACAATCCCTCCTAGCACCAAAACAAACTAATTGCAGTGACATGTTTAAGGGGTCTCACCTGGGTAATTGATATTTTTTTTACCCAAATCTTACAATTATAAGTATTTTGTATTTATTTATTAAAGTTCGGGAGGGGTTTGATTTCCTCTGGCGGATCCCTTTTGTGATGTCACTGTGTGATGTCACTGTTTGTTCAGAAAGTGGTTGTAAAGTCAGAGTCCACCCGTTCCACACCGTTATTGGTTCTCTGATAAGGATATCCGTGGGGGGGGGGGGGGGGGGGATAAGGGTAAATAAAACACTCTTCATTCGGAGGCCCCTAAGAAATTAAACTGGACGACTACATGAGATTACACATTTGACAGAGCTTTGTGGATCTGGGCATAGGAGGTTGCAAAAAGTGCACATAAAAAGCCTGCAAATAAAGGGATGCTTGGATGAGGCAGTTAATGTTTCTATTCCAAGTGATGTTTTCTAGTGTGTGATATAGTATATTATTATACAGCACTACAATCTCCCACAGGCAAGAGTCTCTGCATGCATTGTTCAGATAACGGCATGCTTATATTGTTCTCTCTGTTGGTCAGGGACAAATCCAAAGTATTTTCCATGTCCTTGCTACTGTGAACAATAACTGGAACGCTTGTTTTTCATCGCTGTGAATGGAAGGTCTTGTACAGTAGGAAGTCTGGCTTCCTGTACCAACCTTCCTCATCTAAAAATAACTGAAATAGCTTAAGTCCTTCCACTGCTTCTTCATCGATATCACTTCAACTGTGAGTTTCAGCGATGGGAAGTGTCAAGCTCGTATGTGATTGATAGCGTAACCCATCTGCTGCCGGAAAGGCTAGCGATGCATCGCAACCGTCTCCACCAAAGTCTACTTAGAGTTACACACATCGTATAATAGAGAAGTCGATAAAAAGTCATATCCAATTTATTTTCCATCTCAGATCTTAAAATCAACCGGACTAGTAAACAATGTTAGTTTTACGGATTGCCAGGTAGACTCTATGGTTGCTGCAGGATTCCCTATCCGACAAGCCCCTGCTTGCCTCATCCTGTTTATTGGTCAAAAGATGGCAGTGACATCATTAAACAGAATTTAAAGCTTCATCGGATTCCATCTTCCATTTTGTTCTATCCCAGGCAGAAGAGACTTAGAAAGTCTTACTTTTTAATGGTTTCAATCACGGTACATTTAACATATTAAACATATCACTGATATTAGTTGATAATGATCCAATGTGGGGGTCAAATCATCACTTTCCACATACGCAATTAAATGCAGCTGTTATGAAGACGACAGAATATAGAGACCTTTAACATTCCTGTACAATCCTCAGGTTTTAATATGTGACCTTGTTATTTCCTCCTTCAAGTGAATCATAAAACTGATCTACGCAACAGCGTGCGTCCGGATTCTCTGAGCTGAAAGGCACATCATATATGCAAATATTACTTGAGCTATTGTATTTTATATAACCAGGTACACAATGCTTTTCAGAGATATTACACAGGTCTTAGCATAATACAAATCAGTAGAGACACAGTATCCTACATTTCCCCAGCATTTTGCCAATCATGAGAAACTGACCCTTAGGCTGCGGTCCCAGTAATGTCTGTGACACGGGCGCCCGGCGGGGGGGGGGGGGGGGGGGGGGGGGGGCCCCCCCCCGCCCCCCCCCGGGCTGTGCGGTCGGGGGGGAGAGAGGGAGCTTGAGACGGGAGGGGGCATGGTCAGGGATTTGCGGGGGCGTGGCCATTACATCACGCGGATGGTTCGCCCTCATTGGGTGAACCGCCGGTGGGGGCGTGGCCACGCCTCCGTCGCAAGGTTTGAACTCAATTTGATTGAGTTGGGAAAAACCCTGCCGCACGGCGCGGCTGCACCTTCTGCGTGACGGTGCGTACTGGGCCCAGCCCCATTGAGGGGCGGTGCTTACACGCACAGTGCACGCCGCGCCGTGCGCACAGGCTGTTACTGGGACCGCAGCCTTAGGCTGCGATTATAGTGGCAGCGACGCCACGCGCGGTGTGAACAAAAGACCTCTTCTATGAGGCCGCCCATAGGCCGCACAAGCGATAAACAAACAAAAACAGAAAGGCCAACGCACAGACAAAATGACACAACATATAGTACAATACTTCAGTGCTGATCTGCTCATGAGTAAGGGTCATTTAGTTAAACCCTTTGGCCAAAAGGTTATAAGCCTGCAGCCACGTCACGGCATGCCCAGTATGCAGGTCCTAACACTACCCGGCACAATTCTCATGTACCTCTCTTTTCTGCTGGAGGGAGAAGGACTGTACTGGGTCTGTGTGTAACCCCGGTCTCTTTTCAGCCCCAGAGACCCCCCATGTAGCGCTCTGAGGCTCTGTGGCACACCCGGCTAGCGGGGGCCGCCATGACAGGTTGTGCAAGCGTGCAGAAGGTTGGCAGAGTGAATGTCACCCTCTGGGTCTTCCTACTGCACATGGAGTGCTGAGCAGACTGCTTCCTGACTACTGCACATTTCCCAGATCTTAATAATGCGCTTATTTTCTTTAATAAGAAAGGTCGCGCAGGCGCAGTAAGGGTAGCGCACGCGGTCCCAATGCTAAAGAGGTCCTGAGTGGACTACAATTCCCAGCAGCCTCTGGGGATTGCCCTTTCACCCACATCACGTGCAGCCAGCCAGCAAATAGGGTTTTGCAGCTTCTCCTGTGGAGGAAGGCTACAATGTTGCGGGGACCACATTTGGCAGTTGAAGCTGGGAGCAGGAAGGGGGAGGAAGGGTGTAAAGAGCAAGTGGCTCCTGCACCAGGTAAGGATCCCCAAGTCCCAGGCAGGCCCCAATCCTCAACTAGTGGGTAGTATTGAGGCACAGCCCCTAGGTGAGGGACTCTGCCCTTAGGTGTGAGAGTGTGCAGGTTTGTCAGTGTCACGGCTGTTAGTGCTGTGAGCGCTGACAAGTAGGCACAGTGTATGCAGCGTGTGCAGTGGGTTGCTGCAGGTTGACTGTGTGTGTGCAGTGGGTTGCTGCAGGTTGACTGAGTGTGTGCAGTGTGTTTGTTGCAGGCGCTGTTAGTATTAGCTAGAGTCAGGACTGGGAAGAGTTAGGGGAGCGGAGCAGGCTATTAACCAGATAGGTCCTCACTCCCCAGTTTGTGGTGCTACAGGGACAGGCCCTAGGTTAGGGACCGTGTCACGTAGTGCCAGTGATAGATAGGGACACAGCGGACGCTGCGGTTCCTGTGAAGAGGTTCGGGCTCAAGTCGGGGCCCACAGAGACTATATCCAGGGTGAGATCGCCCTTGGCGGTCCTTGTGCAAAGAACCCGTTGGGATCAGACGGAATCACCGAGCGACGGATCCTTTGTGAAGCAGTTGCAGATCCGAGTACTGGAGTGCTCGGCAGGTACTTTACATCCACAAGTGCACTAACGGGCCCTTAGCTTAATAGTGACTGCGCAGTCACCCATATCCTCTCTCTGCAAGGGTGCGGGACATTGGGTGGGGATCCTATGGACACTGGGTGGGATCACTCGGTATTGGGGGAAGCGTTTGGTGAGACGCCTTGGTTATTAGTGTCTCCTCTGTAGAGGGACACCTGTTATTCTATTGTTGATATATGTGCGTATGTTCTCAAGTAAAAGGTATTTGTTATCATATACTCGGTGTGCTAGTTATTGTATGTTTCTTGCCCAGGGGAATCTCACATCACGGGGATCCTGGGTAAGTGGAGGCGCTGCGCTAAGGAAATGTGTAAGTGTTACCCCAGGCTCCCAGCTAGCGGAGGCTCAGATCTCCTGGAGCCGCAGGCGTTATACAGTGACCAGTAGTTCCTTTGGGAGGGTTCAGAAAAAGGGCTACATGTGATTCACAGGATCCTGATAAAAACTGCTAATTGGAAAGTGGGGCGAGCTTTAAACCATGGGGAGGAGGGGCGATAAAGCGCAACCGCACACGCAATTCTCAAGAAGACAATGTTGTCTTTGCTGTGCGATGACCAGGCCACGCCTCCCTGTCGCCTCAGACCTCAGTGCAGGTTTTGTGCAAGCGACAGGCGAACGTGATGTCACGTGCTCCGTCACGCACGCGGCCACTATAAACGCAGCCTAAGTTTCGCACACAAAAAATGTAGCAAGAATTCGTTATGTTTCTCTCTCTAAGGCCGGTTTCCCCATTTGTTTGGCCGCGTGGAGCGTGCCAAAATATCGAATAAAGCAACAAAATGAGAAAAAAAACATGGAAAAAGTTGCGGACTCGGTTGGGAAACGTTTGCATGTAGGATAAGAGCATCACATGTGTGCACAATGTTAGTAGCATGTTGGGAGATATACGGAGACAGAATGTGTAGGTCAAAAGGGTAAGTGCCGCTGCCGTGACTCGTTTTCACGTGACAGGGCTACGGAAATACTTTATTAGAAAAGGTGACATTTCAGGAGGATTTTTCAATATGGGGACTGAGAAAGATTGGCGGATAGATGAGAAAAGAGCATTATAACCAGGTACACAAGGTAAGTTATGAGGAGTAATACAGTGACAAAAACCCTCCACCGGAGGGTGGGGATGGTTACTCACACTGATGAGACCCAAAAGGCCGAAAGAGCTGTCTGTGAGTAGGGTTACTGGCTCTGCACTTCTGTAACCCAGGCTGTGCTGTAAAAGCTGTGTAATACGGCAGGCAGAAGCTCCATATTATCATGGGTAAGGCCTCGGTCCCGCTGCGCTCGTTGGCGCGGGCGGCCATGTCGCGAGTTCCCCACCAGCAGGGGAATCCTCGCGAGCCGGTCCCGGTCCCCCCTGGCGGCACAGAGCACTACATGCTGTGGCGCGTCAGCCACTAGGGGACACAAGAAAATGGTGATGTCTAGCGTTGACGCGTCACGTGGTGTGGCTGTGAGCCAATGGGGAGGGGAGGCTTCGGGAGGAGGAGAGGCTTCGGGGAGCGGGGAGGAGTGTGGAGTGAAAGCGTGAGTGCCTGTCTGTGTGTGTGTCTGAGTGCGTGCGTGCCTGTCTGTGTGTGTGTATGTGTGTGCCTGAGTGCCTGAGTGCGTGAGTGCCTGCCTCTGTCTGTGTGTGTGTGTGTGTGTGTATGAGTGTGTGAGTGCCTGCCTGTGTGTGTCTGTGTGTGTGTATGAGTGCGTGAGTGCCTGCCTGTGTGTGCGCGTGTGTGTGTATGAGTGCGTGAGTGCCTGCCTGTGTGTGTGTGTGTGTATGAGTGCCTGCCTGTGTGTGTGTTTACCCTCAGCAGCTCCAGCCCGAGTCCGTGGAGGGAGGGAGGGGGGGGAGAGTAGCGGGTCCCTCTGCTCAAGCCACGCCCCCCCTCCCTGTCAAACCTCCCACTCCTGCCCACCTCCCGCTCCGGCTCCCGCTCCCTACAGACCGCATATCGCGGTCTGTGTATGTCAGCGCCCCGCCTGTCTGCAGTGCGGGTGCGCTGACTCTGGGAGCGGGGCCTTAGCCTAAGAAGTAAAAAGTGATGCACTGTGAGTGCTCATTTGCATGTCATTACCCAGAATCCCTTGCTGCAGTGGAAGCAGTAAGAGATAATGAGGAAAAGCAGGGTTGTGGACCCGTCTGAGACATGAATGTGCTCATAAGGGGAATTTTTATTTGCAGAAGAGAGTTACAAGCCTTGGGAGTGGCAAGTGGGAACGTTTTCAGGCTGGACAAATAGAAGACACCATTAGAAAGAGAACGGAAGCGAGCAGGTGTGTAGTGAGAAATGAGGGCAGAGATATAAGGAGGGGCAGAGATATAAGGAGGGGCAGAGATATAAGGAGGGGCAGAGATATAACGAGGGGCAGAGATATAACGAGGGGCAGAGATATAACGAGGGGCAGAGATATAACGCGGGGCAAGCAGAGACTATCAAGAGGGGACAGAGATTATAAGGAGGGGCAGAGAATAAGAGGGGCAGAGCTAGCAGAGATATAGGAGGGGAGAGGTGCAGAGATATAAGGGAGGGGCAGGATATGGAAGGGAGGGGCAGAGATAAAGGAGGGGCAGAGATATAAGGAGGGGCAGAGATGAGACAGGCAGAGATAGTAAGAGAGGGCAGGATTATAAGGAGGGGCAGAGATATAAGGAGGGGCAGAGATATAAGGAGGGGCAGAGATATAAGGAGAGGGAAGCATAATGAGGGGCACAGATATAAGGAGGGGCAGAGATTAGCAGAGAACGGCAAGAGATATAGAAGGAGGGGCAGAGACGAGATAGAAGGAGGGGCACGAGACTAATAACGAGGGGCAAGAGATATAAGGATGGGACAGAGATATAAGGAGAGGGCAGAGATAAAGGAGGGGAAAGAGATAGAAGGGGCAGAGATAGAAGGGGCAGAGATATAACGAAAGGAAGAGATATAACGAGGGGAAGAGATTATAACAGGGGAGAACGAGGAAGAGATATAGGAGGGAAGAGAGATATAAGGAGGGGCAGAGATAAAGAGCAGAGATATAAGGAGGGGCAGAGATTTAAGGAGGGGCAGAGATTTAAGGAGCGGCAGAGATTTAAGGAGGGGCAGAGATATAAGGAGGGGCAGAGATATAAGGAGGGGCAGAGATATAAGGAGGGGCAGAGATAGAAGGAGGGCAGAGATAGAAGGAGGGCAGAGATATAGGAGGGGCAGAGATAAGGAGGGGCGAAGATTAAGGAGGGGTCAAAGATTTAAGGAGGCAGAGATATAACGAGGGGATAAGATATAACGAGGTGGGAAGGAGCTATAACGAGGGGAAGAGTATATAAGAGGGGAAGAGATATAACGAGGGGAAGAGATATAAAACGAGGGGAAGAGATATAACGAGGGACAGAGATATAACGAGGGGCAGAGATTTAGGAAAGAGAGATTTAAGGGGGCAGAGATTTAAGGAGGGGCAGAGCTAGAAAGAGGGGATAGAGATAGAAGGGGGCTGAGATATAAGGAGGGGCAGAGATATAAGGAGGGGCAGAGATATAAGGAGGGGCAGAGATATAAGGAGGGGGCAGAGATATATAAGGAGGGGCAGCAGAGATATAAGGAGGGGCAGAGATATAAGGAGGGGCAGAGATTTAAGGAGGGGCAGAGATATAAGGAGGGGAAGAGATATAAGGAGGGGCAGAGATAAAAGGAGGGGAAGAGATAAACAAGGGGCAGAGGATATAAGGAGGGACAGAGATATAAGGAGGGCAGAGATATAAGGAGAGGCAGAGATATAAGGAGGGGCAGAGATATAAGGAGATGGCAGAGATATAAGGAGGGGCAGAGATATAAGGGGCAAAGATTTAAGGAGGGGCAAAGATTTAAGGAGGTGGCAGAGATAGGGCAGGAGCAGAAATGAGGGGCAGAGATAGAAGGAGGGGCAGGGAGAGATATAAGGAGGGGCAGAGATATAAGGAGGGGCAGAGATATAAGAAGGGGCAGAGATATAAGGAGGGGCGAGAGAGAGATATAAGGAGGGGCAGAGATAAGGAGGCCAGAGATATAAGGAGGGGCAGAGGCAGAGATAGAAAGAGGATAGAGAAGAAGGAGGTGACAGAGATATCAGAGGGCAGAATATAATGAGTGGCAGATATATAGGAGGGGCAGATAAACGGAGCGCAGAGATAGAGCGAGATAGAAGGAGGGGCAGAGATAGAAGGAGGGGCAGAGATATAACGAGGGCAGAGATATAACGAGGGGCAGAGATATAACGAGGGTCAGAGATATAACGAGGGGGCAGAGATATAACGAGGGGCAGAGATATACGGAGGGGCAGAGAAATAAGGTAGGGGGCAGAGATATAAGGGGGCAGAGAATAAGAGGGCAGAGAATAATGGAGGGGCAGAGATATAAGGAGGGGAGAGGCAAGAGATCGAGATAGAGTATAAGGAGGGGCAGAGATATAAGGAGGGGCAGAGATATAAGGAGGCAGAGATATAGGAGGACAAGCAGGAGTATAAAGAGAGGCAGGAGAGAAGGATATAAGGAGGGCGAGACCAGAGATATAAGAGAGAGGCAGAGATATAAGGAGGGCAGAGATAAGGAGGGGCAAGATTTAAGGAGGGGCAGCAGAGATAGAAGAGGGGGGCAGAGATAGAAGGAGAGGGGCAGAGATATAACGAGGGGCGAGGATCAGAGATATAAGGGAGGGGCAGAGAGGGCAGAGATATAAGGAGGGGCAGAGATAGAAGGGGCAGAGATAGAAGGGGCAGAGATATAACGAAAGGAAGAGATAACAGGAAGAGATATAGACGGGGAGTCGACGAGAAAAGGAGGGGAGGCAGAGAAGAATATAAGGAGGGCAGAGATGAAGGTAAAGGAGGGGCAGAGATTAAGGAGGGGCAGAGATTTAAGGAGGGGCAGAGATTTAAGGAGGGGCAGAGATATAAGGAGGGGCAGAGATATAAGGGAGGGCAGAGATATAAGGAGGGGCAGAGATAGAGGGGGCAGAGATATAAGGAGGGGCAGAGATAAGTGAGGGGCGAAGATTTAAGGAGGGGCAAAGATTTAAGGGGCAGAGATATAACGAGGGGCAGAGATATAACGATGGGGTAAGATTATAACGAGGGGAAAGAGCTATAGAGAGGCGAAGAGAAGAGAAATAACGAGGGGAAGGAGATAAACGAGGGGGGAAGAGAAGAGTTATACGAGGGGAAGAGATATAACGAGGGGCAGAGATATAAGGAGGGGCAGGCAGGATTTAAGGAAAAAAGAGATTAAGGGGGCAGAGATTTAAGGAGGGGGCAGGCAGAGATAGAAGGAGGGGCAGAGATAGAAAGAGGGATAGAGATAGAAGGGGGCTGAGATATAAGGGGGCCAGAGATGAGTATATAAGAGGGAGCAGATGAGAGACAGGGGGGCCAGAGATATAAGGAGGGGCAGAGATATAAGGAGGGGCAGAGATATAAGGATAAGGAGGGGCAAGAGAAAAGAGCAGAGATATAAGGAGGGCAGAGCAGAGATCAGGAGAGAGGATTTTAAGGAGGGGCAGAGATATAAGGAGGGGCAGAGATATAAGGAGGGGCAGAGATAAAAGGAGGGGAAGAGATATAACAAGGGGCAGAGATATAAGGAGGGACAGAGATATAGGAGGGGCAGGAGATAATAAGGAGAGGCAGAGATATAAGGAGGGGCAGAAGAGAGAGATTATAAGGAGAGGCAGAGATATAAGGAGGGGCAGGAGATATAAGGGGGCAAAATTTAAGGAGGGGCAAAGAGTTAAGGAGGGGCAGAGGATAGAAAGAGGGGCAGAGATAGAAGGAGGGGCAGAGATATAAGGGGCAGAGATATAAGGAGGGGCAGAGATATAAGGAGGGGCAGAGAATAAGAAGGGGCAGAGATATAAGGAGGGGCAGAGCAGAGATAAGGAGGGGGGGCAGGGAAAGGAGGAGATGAGTAAGGAGGGGAGCAAAGATTTAAGGGAGGGGCAAAGATTAAGGAGGCAGATTAAGGGGAGAGATATAAGGGGGCAGAGAGAAAAGAAGAGATTATAATAGAGGGGAAGAGAGTATAGAAGGGGAGTAAGAGATATAACGGAGGGGAAGAGAGGAAAGATATAACGAGGGGCAGAGATATAACGAGGGGCAGAGATTTAAGGGGGCAGAGATTTAAGGGGGCAGAGATTAAGGAGGGGGCAGAGATAGAAGGAGGGCAGAGATCGGAGCAGCAGAGAGATAGAAAGAGGGATAGAGATATAAGGAGGGGCAGAGATTAAGGAGGGCAGAGATATAATGAGGGGCAGAGATATAAGGAGGGGCAGAGATAGAAGGATGGGGCAGAGATAGAAGGATGGGCAGAGATAGAAGGAGGGGCAGAGATAGAGGAGGGGCGCAGAGATAGAAGGGGCAGAGATATAACGAGGGGAAGAGATATAACGAGGGGAAGAGATATAACGAGGAGCAGAGATATAAGGAGGGGCAGAGATATAAGGAGGGCACAGAGATCATAAGGAGGGGCAGAGTATAAGGAGGGGCAGAGATATAAGGAGGGGCAGAGATTTAAGGAGGGTGGCAGAGATATAAGGAGGGGGAGAGACAGAGATCAGAGATATAAGGAGGGCAGAGAGAGAGATAGAAGGGGTAGAGATAGAAGGAGGCAGAGATATAAGGAGGGGCATAGATAAGGAGGTGCAGAGATAAGGAGGGGCAACAGATTTAAGGAGGGGCAAAGATTTAAGGAGGCAGAGATATAACGAGGGGAGAGAGATATAACGAGGGGAATAGATGGTATAACGAGGGGAAGAGATATAATGAGGGGCAGAGATAGAAGGAGAGAAGAGATTTAAGGGGGCAGAGATTGAAGGTAGGGGCAGAGAGAGATAGAAAGAGGGATAGAGATAGAAGGGGGCTGAGATATAAGGAGGGGCAGAGATATAAGGAGGGGCAGAGATATAAGGAGGGGCAGAGATATAAGGAGGGGCAGAGATATAAGGAGGGGCAGAGATATAAGGAGGGGCAGAGATTTAGCGGAGGGGGGCCGAGATATAGGAGGGGCCAGAGATATAAGGAGGGGCAGAGGCAGAGATATAAGGAGGGGCAGAGATTTACGGAGGGGCAGAGATATAAGGAGGGGCAGAAATTACGGAGGGGCAGAGATATAAGGAGGGGCAGAGATAGAAGGGGCCGAGATAGAAGGGGCAGAGATAAAAGGAGGGGAAGAGATATAACAAGGGGCAGAGATATAACGAGGGTCAGAGATATAAGGAGGGACAGAGATATAAGGAGGGGCAGAGATATAAGGAGAGGCAGAGATATAAGGAGGGGCAGAGATATAAGGAGGGGGCAGAGAGATAAGGGAGGGGCAGAGCGAAGAAAAAAGGAGGGGCCAGAGAGATATAAGGAGGGCGCAGAGAAAGGAGATAAGGAGGGGGCAAAGATTTAAGGAGGGGCAGAGATAGAAGGAGGGGCAGAGATAGAAGGAGGGGCAGAGATATAAGGAGACAGAGATATAAGGAGGGGCAGAGATATGGCAGGGCATAAGAGGGGCCGAGATAGAAGGGGCAGAGATATAAGGGGCAGAGATATAAGGAGGGGCAGAGATATAAGGAGGGCAGAGAGAAAAAAGGAGGGGCAGAGATATAAGGAGGGGCAGAGATAAGGAGGGGCAAAGATTTAAGGAGGGGCAGAGATAGAAGGTGCGAGGGGCCAGAGCTAGGAAGGAGGGCAGAGATATAAGGAGACAGAGATTAAAGGAGGGCAGAGATTATACCGAGGGGCAGAGACATAAGGAGGGGCCGATGATAGAAGGGGCAGAGATATAAGGGGCAGAGAATATAAGGAGGGGCAGCAGAGCAGAGTATAAGGAGGGGCAGAGATATAAGGAGGGGCAGAGCAGCAGGCAGATATAAGGAGGGGCAGCAGGAGAGATATAAGAAGGGGCAGAGATATAAGGAGGGGCAGAGATAAGGAGGGGCAGAGATGTAAGGAGGGGCAAAGATTTAAGGAGGCAGAGATATAAGGGAGCAGAGATATAACGAGGGGGAAGAGATATAACGAGGGGCAGAGATATAACGAGGGGCAGAGATTTAAGGGGGCAGAGATAGAAGGAGGGGACAGAGATATAAGGAGGGGCGAGAGATATAAGGAGAGGCAGAGATATAAGGAGGGGCAGAGATATAAGAGGGGCAGAGATATAAGGAGGGGCAGAGAAAAAAGGAGGGGCAGAGATATAAGGGGGGGCAGAGATAAGGAGGGGCAAAGATTGAAGGAGGGGCAGAGATAGAAGGAGGGGCAGAGATAAGAGAGGAGGGCAGAGAAGATAAAGGAGACAGAGATTATAAGGAGGGGCGAGCAGAGATATACCGAGGGGCAGAGACATAAGGAGGGGGCCGAGATAGAAGGGGCAGAGATATAAGGGGCAGAGATATAAGGAGGGGCAGAGATATAAGGAGGGGCGCAGAGAAAAAAGAGGGGCCGAGTATAAGGAGGGGCAGCGAGAAGATAAGGAGGGGCAAAGATTTAAGGAGGGGAGCGATAAGGAGGGGGAAGAGATTAAGAAGGAGGGGCAGAGAACTAGGATACAGAGAAGATATAGAGGAGACGAGATATGAAGGAGGGGCCGAGATTATACGAGGGGCAGAAGAGACATAAGGACGGGGCCGAGGATAGAAGGGGCAGAGATATAAGGGGCAGAGATATAAGGAGGGGCAGAGATATAAGGAGGGGCAGAGATATAAGGAGGGGCAGAGTATTAAGGATGGGGCGGAGAGCAGCAGCAGAGCGAAGAGATATAAGAAGGGGCAGAGATATAAGGAGGGGCAGAGATAAGGAGGGGCAGAGATGTAAGGAGGGGCAAAAGATTTAAGGATGGCAGAGATATAAGGGAGCAGAGATATAACGAGGGGAAGAGATTATAAAGGGGGCAGAGATATAACGAGGGGCAGAGATTTAAGGGGGCAGAGATAGAAGGAGGGGCAGAGATAGAAGGAGGGGCAGAGATAGAAGGAGTGGCAGAGATAGAAAGAGGGATAGAGATATAATGAGGGGCAGAGAGAGATTAAGGCGGGAGGGGACAGAGATATAGGAGGGGCAGAGATAGGAGGGGAGAGAAGAGGAGATATAAAGGAGGGGCAGAGATATAAGGAGGGGCAGAGATATAAGGAGGGGCAGAGATATAAGGAGGGGAAGAGATATAACGAGGGGCAGAGATATAACGAGGGGCAGAGATTTAAGGGGGCAGAGATTTAAGGGGGCAGAGATTAAGGAGGGGCAGAGAGAGCAGAGATAGAAGGAGGGGCCGGAGATAGCAGAGATAGAAGGATGGGGCAGAGATAGGATAGAGGGTAGGATATAATGAGGGGCAGAGATATTAACGAGGGGCGAGAACGGGGAGTATAGAGGGGCAATATAAGGGGGGCAAGAGATATAAGGAATAAGGAGGGCAGAGATATAAGGAGGGGGAAGATATAAGGAAGGGCAGGGGGGCAGAGATATAAGGAGGGGCAGAGATATAAGGAGGGGCAGAGATATAAGGAGGGGCAGAGATAGAAGTAGGGGCAGAGATAGAAGGAGGGGCAGAGATAGAAGGAGGGGCAGAGATAGAAGGGGCAGAGATAGAAGGAGGGCAGAGATATAAGGAGGGGCATAGATAAGGAGGGGCAGAGATAAGGAGGGGCAAAGATTTAAGGAGGGGAAAAGATTAAGGAGGCAGAGATATAACGAGGGGAAGAGATATAACGAGGGGAGAAGAGATATAACGAGGGGAAAGAGATATAAACAAGGGGGAAAAGAGATATAATGAGGGGAAGAGATATAACGAGGGGAAGAGATATAAGGAGGGGAAGAGATATAACGAGGGGCAGAGATATAACGAGGGGCAGAGATTAAGGAAAGAGATTTAAGGGGGCAGAGATTTAAGGAGGGGCAGAGATAGAAGGAGGGGCAGAGATAGAAAGAGGGATAGAGATAGAAGGGGGCTAAGACATAAGGAGGGGCAGAGATTTAAGGGGGCAGAGATATAAGGAGGGGCAGAGATATAAGGAGGGGCCGGTTGCGGGCAGAGATTAATATAGAGAGGAGGAATAGGCCGAGAGAGGATTAAGATGAAGGGGCCTAGATTAAGAGAGATTAAGGAGAGGGGAAGAGGAATAAGAGGGGCAGAGATAGGAATAAGGGGGGCAGGGAGAAGGAGGGGCAGAGATATAAGGAGGGGCAGAGATAAGGGGCGAGAATAAAGGAGGGGCAGAAGATATAAGGAGGGGAGAAGAGATTTAAGGGGGCAGAGATAGAAGGGGGGCAGAGAGATATAAGGAGGGGCCAGAGATATAAGGGAGGAGCAGAGATATAAGGAGGGGCAGAGATATAAGGAGGGGCACAGAAGAGGGCAGAGCAGAGATATAAGGAGGGGCAGAGAAAAGGAGGGCAGAGATATAAGGAGGGCAGAGATTAAGGAGGGGCAAAGATTTAAGGAGGGGCAGAGATAGAAGGAGGGCAGGACAGAGGAGATAGAACGAGCAGAGATATAAGGAGACACATGAGAATAAAGGAGGGGCAGAGATATAACGAGGGGCAGAGACTAAGGAGGGGCAGAGATAGAAGGGGAGGCAGCGAGAGATATAAGGGGCAGAGATTATAGGAGGGGCGGCAGAGATCAGAGAGTATAAGGAGGCAGGAGGAAGAAAAAAAAGAGGGGCAGATATAAAGGAGGGGCAGAGATCAAGGCAGAGATAAGGAGGGGCAAAGATTAAGGAGGGGCAGAGATAGAAGGAGGGGCAGAGCAGAGGATAGTAGGAGGGGCAGAGATATAAGGAGACAAGAGATAAGGAGGGGCAGAGATTATACCGAGGGGCAGAGACAGAAGGAGGGGCCGAGATAGAAGGGCAGAGATATAAGGGGCAGAGAGGGAGAGATAAGAGGGGCGCAGAGATATAAGGAGGTGGGCAGAGATATAAGGAGGGGCAAGGAGATATAAAGGAGGGGCAGAGATCAGCGAGATATAAGGAGGGGAAGGATCATAAGAGGGGGAGAGATTAAGAGGGGAGAGGGAAGATGGAAGAGAAGAGATGTAGGGAGGGGCAAGAAAGCAAGACGAATCATGGAGCAGAGATTTATTATAACGAGGGGAAGAGATATAACGAGGGGCAGAGATATAACGAGGGGCAGAGATTTTAAGGGGGCAGAGATAGAAGGAGGGGCAGAGATAGAAGGAGGGGCAGAGATAGAAGGAGTGGCAGAGAATGGAGATGATGAGGGATAGAGATATAATGGAGGGCAGAGATATAAGGCGGGGCAGAGATATAAGGAGGGGCAGAGATATAAGGAGGGGCAGAGATATAAGGAGGGGCAGAGATATAGGAGGGGCAGAGATATAAGGAGGGGAGAGATATATAAGGAGGGGAGAGATAAACGAGGGGCAGATGATATAACGAGGGGGCAGAGATTTTAAGGGGGGCAGAGATTTAAGGGGCAGAGATTTAAGGAGGGGCAGAGATAGAAGGAGGGGCGCCAGCAGGCAGAGATAGAAGAGGGAGAGGGAGCAGAGATAGAAAGAGGGGATAGTGAATAATTGAGGGGCAGAGATATAACGAGGGCAGAGAATAACGAGGGGCGAGATTAAGAGGGCAAAGATATAGGAGGGGCAAGAGAATAAAGGAGGGGCAGAGGAGGGCAGAGAGAGCAGAGATATTAAGAGGGCAGAGAATAAGGAGGGGCAGAGAGATATAAGGAGGGGCAGAGATATAAGGAGGGGCAGAGATAGAAGTAGGGGCAGAGATAGAAGGAGGGGCAGAGATAGAAGGAGGGCAGAGATAGAAGGGGCAGAGATAGAAGGAGGGCAGAGATATAAGGAGGGCATAGATAAGGAGTGCAGCGCAGAGATAAGGAGGGGCAAAAGATTTAAGGAGGGGAAAAGATTTATTTAAGGAGGCAGAGATATAACGAGGGGAAGAGATATAAACGAGGGGAGAGAAGAGATATAAACGAGGGAGAGAGATATAACAAGGGAAGAGATAAGAGATTAATGAGGGAAGAAGGATATAACGAGGGGAAGATATAAGGAGGGGAAGAGATATAACGAGGGGCTAGAGGAGTATAACGAGGGGCAGAGATTTAAGGAAAGAGATTTAAGGGGGCAGAGATTTAAGGGGGGCAGAGATTAGAAGGAGGGGCAGAGATAGAAAGAGGTAGTAGAGATAGAAGGGGGCTAAGACATAAGGAGGGGCAGAGATATAAGGAGGGGCAGAGATATAGGAGGGGCAGAGATATAAGGAGGGGCAGAGATTAAGGAGGGGCAGAGATATAAGGCGAGGCAGGATATAAGGAGGGGCAGAGATAGAAGGGGCCTTAGATAGACGGGGCAGAGATAAAAGGAGGGGAAGAGATATACAGAGGAGGGGCAGAGGATATAAGGCGGGGCAGAGATATAAGGAGGGGCAGAGATATAAGGAGGGCAGAGATATAAGGAGGGGCAGAGATATAAGGAGGGGCAGAGATTATAAGGAGGGCAGAGATATAAGGAGGGGCAGAGATATAAGGAGGGGCAGAGATATAAGGAGGGGCATAGATAAGGAGGGGCAAGATTTAAGGAGGGGCAAAGATTTAGGAGGGCAAGATTTAAGGAGGCAGAGATATAACGAGGGGAAGAGATATAACGAGGGGAAGAGATATAACGAGGGGCAGAGATATAACGAGGGGCAGAGATTTAAGGAAAGAGAGATTTAAGGGGGCAGAGATTTAAGGAGGGGCAGAGATAGAAGGAGGGGCAGAGATAGAAAGAGGGATAGAGATAGAAAGAGGGATAGAGATAGAAGGGGCAGAGATATAAGGAGGGGCAGAGATTTAAGGAGGCACATTGTGTCATTAAATCACAGGCCACATTGTGTCATTAAATCACAGGCCACATTGTGTCATTAAATCACAGGCCACATTTTGTTATTAAATCACAGGTCACATTGTGTCATTAAATCACAGGCCACATTGTGTCATTAAATCACAGGCCACATTGTGTCATTAAATCACAAGCCACATTGTGTCATTAAATCACAGGCCACATTGTGTCATTAAATCACAGGCCACATTGTGTCATTAAATCACAGGCCACATTTTGTTATTAAATCACAGGCCACATTGTGTCATTAAATCACAGGTCACATTGTGTTATTAAATCACAGGCGCACTAATTTAAAGGCGCATAGTCTAATTATCTGCCTATTTAAACCCCTAAGCAAACACTCACTTGCTCTTTGAAAACATGGATTCATTTATGCTGTGTTGATGTATGCAGCGAGTCATGGTACCCAGCCCCGAGCGGACAGAGCAGACGGAGCACATAGATGTCAGGAGATTGCAAAGGCCATGATTCTATAGGCCCATAACATCTGTCCTGGGGCTTACAGAACAGGCGGGTGTGCGCACGTACAGCTTGAACTCAGAATCTTACAGAATCAGAATCAGTCTGATGTGCAATTTCACAACGTTATGTTCATTCTGCATCAAATGAAAACACAATCCGCAATGATTAGATCAATACTGTACGTAATAGGTGCGATGTAAACAATGCGTTTGTAATACAGAAAACGGTTAGTTGTCACATGTAATTCCACGATTTCTGACCATGTCAAGCATGGGACAAACTCGCAGCTACTAGAATCTCCCACTAAGACTGTTATATTAACTAGTGTGTTTGTATAACCTGGGTAAGCATCCTAACACAATGTAATGTTTGGAATTCACTCCGTGTGAGGTTTAGTGGGCGGCAGATGTCACGGTTAGCTGGCCGTACAATGGCAGACATTCCTGCAAAGGGGCACCTTGTGTTACTGACTGGAGATTGCAGAACTACTCAACCAGCTCAGGTGAAGATGAACAGGTATCAATCGTACTGAATCTTGAAACACCTTGAAATATAATGTATGTTCAAAATGAATTAGTTTAAACAAATGGCATCAAATTAAAATGGGCTGTATTTACTATGCGGTGGTTTTGCCTCTACGTCATCCATCCAGGGGTGGGCAACGCAATACAGCCCTGCTTCTTAACTTTAACGCTACGGTGAGATGCTGCTGATGGAGAAAAGGCTGCATCAGGCACAGAGACAGCTGCGCAGACCATTTTAAGCTGCACACCAAGCAATATCCTACGTGTGTTTTTATTTTTAATACGTCAGTTCTGTACTATGAGAAAATACTTGTAGCATTTTTAGTTCCTATTGCAACCATTTACAAAGTCACATTCCCTTCCTCTTATGAAACAGGCTCTGGCACACCCCTTTTTGAGCCCAGCCCTCTCTCTAACAGTGTACCAATTGTATCTGGTGCAGTGGCTTTCAACCTTTTTTTGGTTGGGGAACCCCAGAATTCGATTGTGAAATTCTGGGGAACCCCAAACCCCATCTCTTGCCCCCTCCCTCCATCTCTCGCCCTCTCACCCCCTGTCTTTCGTGTCTCCCCCCCCCTCACACTCTCCCCCTAGGCTGAGATTATGGTGCCGGCGTCGGGACGCGCGCGCAAGCACCAACAGGCACTCTTGTGTAGATTGCTATGGCAGTCACCACAGTGCCTGCGCACCTACAGGCGGAGGGGCGCGTTGACGCGGCAGCTTTTTTAAAAGACAAGAAATCTTGTCTTTTCTGGTGGCTGTCGCGTGACATCAGCGCACGTGAGCTGGTTCAGCCAATGAGGGCGAACCAGCTTCGCGACGTGTCCGCAATGCCCCAGCCACGCCCCCACATCGCATCTACAATCTCCTGCAGCCAAATTCACAGATCGCTTGGGCTCTAGGAGTGCGCGGCATGGCGCGATCTCGCGCTCGTTCGCAAGTGGCCACCATAATCCCAGCTTTATGCTCCCTCTCCCCTTCTATCTCCCCTCTCTCTTCTATACACACACACACTCTCCCCCATCACTCACACACACACACTCACTCACACTTCCCCTCACACACACTCCCCTCTCACACAGACACACACACACACACACACACACACACACCCTCACTCCCTCCTCCACACAGACACACACACAAACACTCCCCCATCACTCACACACACACACACTCACACTTCCCCTCACACACACTCCCCTCTCACACAGACACACACACACACTCTCCCCCATCACTCACTCACACACACTCACACTTCCCCTCACACACACTCCCCTCTACACAGACACAGACACACACACCACACTCTCCCCCATCACTCACACACACACACTCACCTTCCCCTCACACACACCCCCTCTCACACAGACACAGACACACACACTCTCCCCATCACATCACACACACACACTCACACTTCCCCTCACACACACTCCCCTCTCACACAGACACACACACACACTCTCCCCCATCACTCACTCACACACACTCACACTTCCCCTCACACACACTCCCCTCTCACACAGACACAGACACAGACACACACACTCTCCCCCATCACTCACACACACACACTCACACTTCCCCTCACACACACTCCCCTCTCACACAGACACAGACACACACACTCTCCCCCATCACTCACACACACACACTCACACTTCCCCTCACACACACTCCCCTCTCACACAGACACAGACACACACACACACTCTCCCCCATCACTCACACACACACACACTCACACACTTCCCCTCACACACACATCCCCTCTCACCACAGACACCACACACACACACACAACCCCACTCCCCTCATCCTCCACACAGACACACAACAAACACTCCCCATCACTCACACACCACACAACACACTCACACTTCCCCTCAACACACTCCCCGCTTCACAAGACACAGACCAGACACACCACTCTCCCCCATCACTCACACACACACACACCACACATCCCTCACTCCCTCCTCCACACAGACACACACACTTTCTCTCCCCCTCCCCCACACAGGCGAACACTCTCTCTCCCCCCCACTCACACACACTCCCCCCTCACACACACACATACACCCTCTCTCCCTCCTCCACACAGACACACACACAGGGCAAACATCCTCTGCCCGCCCCCCCCCCCCACACACACCACACATCTTCCCCTCCCCACACAGTACCACCACCACTCTTCTCTCTCCCCCACACACAGACACACACACACGCAGACACATACAGACCCATGCAGACACAGACAGACACACACACACAGACACACACTCTCTCCCCCACACACAGACACACACACAGACACACATACACAGACAAACACATACACAGATACACAAACGCTCTCTCCCCCCCACACAGACACACACACACGCAGACACACGCAGACAGACACAGATACACACACACACAGACACACTCTCTCCCCCACACACAGACACACACAAAGAGACAGACACAGGCACACACTCTCTCTCTCACACACAGAGACACAGATAGACAGACACACACAGATACGCAAACGCTCTCTCCCCCCCACACAGACACACACGCACTGTATCTTTAAGGTAGCTGGCTCTTGCGCTGATTTTTCCTCTCTCCTGTCAGCCGGAAGTTGACGGCAGAAGAAGGGAGAGGGAAGAGCATTGAGCTGCTGGCTGCCGCTGCTAATGCCGGGTCACTGTTGCTTGGGGTTGCCGTCACGTGTCGGGACCTGGGACAGCTGGGAGAGTTATCCCAGCTCTACCCCTCTGGCGGCCGTGGAACCCCGTTGAAAATCATTGATCTAGTGACTGTCTGGTCACATGATCTTCCCCACAGAACTTTGCATCTTTGGTCCTCATCTGCTGCACTGACAGCCATTTAGTGAACCCCCGAGCTGAATCTTCGCCGATCGATCACAGGAGAACGGATCGATCGGCAATTTAGCTAATCACTTGTCATTGTGCAGATTGTATTGATGCACATATTGAATGGGATATATATATATATATATTTTTAACGGCAGCTTGAACTGCTGCTTTAGAGGTTAGTAACAGTATTCTACCCCCAGCAGATGGCCCTAACAGATTAACGCTGCAGGGTACCATTCAGAAGCTTGGAACCCCGCAGAGGTAATCCTACCAGGCAGCATGCTGTCCCCGGGGAGGGGGGAGGGGAGGAATGCAACAACCCGCACGGGAACAGACAACATCAGGGCCCTGTGAACAGTTTGGGTTCTAGCTCCATCTGTATATTAAGCAAATTTAGATTTCCGCAACATTTAACAGAGCGCAATAAACACACATAAAATGTTTAAAAAAAATACAATATATGATGTAATCTCCTCGTTTCACCCATGACCTGCAATACGTTTTTATTGTGACACTTTATCTGATGACTTCCGGTATATTTGTGCTGTACGTGTAATTAACACTGGAACGGACATATAAAACTATTGTAACATGTGTTAATGCTGAGGCAGGTTTAGTTATATCCTCAGCTACTTTAACTGCTAATTTAAACAGAAACATGTGGACAGTAACCCCCTAAAAAGGGATTATTACTATTTTTATTGTACAGTGCACACGGCAATGTCTGTAAGAAAGGATCGCGTGGTACTGGCTGTAGTTTTCATTGGATGCACAATATCTGTATGGTTTTGGGATTTTGTACCGGACACAAAATAAGTTAAAATGATGGAAACCCTTCACTATACAATGTACAGCAAAACAATAATGCCACATGTGAGCACATTCACGTCTCAGCCAGGTCTGCAACCCTGCCCTTCCCCATTATCTCTTAGCATATAATGCTTCCACTGCAGCCAGAAATGCTGGGTAATGACATGCAAATGAGTACACTTCTATGCACATTGATTAACTATCTGTAAACCTAGTTATTAAAAGTATATACTGTATGTACATATTTACGAAGCAATCTTGTGCTGTGAGGCACCTTCCAGCAGACACCTTACAAGTCAGTGGGCGTGTAACAGCACTCACTTGCAGTCCACAGGTGCTGAACCTGTGCTGTGCTTCCTACAGCCAAGCACCACTCCCGTTAGCCCTTTCACTGCAACAGGGCTGCACAGTGTCTTCCAGCAGAAGACTTCTTAGTAAATACTGCTCTGAATCTCTTCTGCATGGCATGTACGTCCGGGCCAGGCCTGAGAAGAGAGCCCACCCAGGGTAAGAGGTTGTTGAAATGAAGTGGAGAGAGGAGGATACTGCAGAGGTAAAGGCGGGTGAGAATGGGAGCTGGAGGTTAAAGCGATAAGGAGAGGGCCTATAGCCCACTCCCACGCCACCCCCACCCAATTGAAGGCTGCAGCATTCTGTATTTGTTTTTTACTGTAGCAAAGTCTTTTTTTTCTGCTGTTGTCGGCAAGTCCGCCATTTTAAATTTTTTATTCTGTAGCTGAATTTTGGATAATCTCAATTGCTGTCAACTTGCCTCCGTGTCAGGTTAAAATGGTCTCTGACATTCACACTCGTTAACACAACATATTGTGGGTCCACTGGTCATGAGACATTCCTGTTGTCAATCTCGAATAGCGTGATCCTTAATCGTGACCATACCACATACTTCGAATTCTCGATATATTAATAGAGTTAGACAGGGCCCTGTTACCACCAGTCATATCTGCTGGGTTGACCTGTTAAAATATTATGACATGGGAAGACACAGCTATACCCTAGTATTCTCCATTGGGAGTTAGCACTGCCGCTCCTTCCATAAGAGGATACCACCGCCACACTCACCACCAAGCATGAGCACCCATCTCACTGGGAGAGGACACTGTAGGTGCCATCATTACAGTACCTCTCCCTCCATGGGAGCCCTGAATGATACTTTGCAGTCTACCATTGGGTTCAGCATTTTGACTCCCTGAGTGGATACCATCATGCTTTGCCACCTTTCTATTAAGCAAGCTCTTCCTGTGACAGAAAATGTAAAACAAATATATAATCGCTGCGCTTCTCCATGTAAGGAGCATGCAGCTGGCGAAGGGATTGGCCATACAAATGTGAAAAACAGAAAGTGTATTCTGAAGCTAGGGTCACGTGTGATGTGTGAATTGCCCCAGGTGTATGTGTGTAGAACAAATGCATGCAGCTGAACTTAAGGAGCTGACAAGCAAAAGGGGGGTCAAACAGAAATATGATTCTTGTTCCATGATACTCCCCGTCTGGTATCTGGAGATACCACTATATAACTGGAATATGTGGAACATATGTGCAATGCATGACAAAGATAACATCGTATTCACAAAACAATGCGAAAGTCCGTGTCCACACAAGGATGTGATACCGGCCGGTATCACTGGTTTCAAAGTCCCTTGGCAAAGGTTCTTTGGCAAAGGATGCCAAGCGGATGCACCGGTCCAGGTTAGCTGGGTGCACCACAATGTCTTTTGCAAAAGTCTCTGGTCCTGTTTCTTCTTAGATTTGTGAGAGAACAGTCCTTTGATCTCTGTAGTTTTCTCTACAGAGGGCATCACCTTGTGGATGTGCCAGCCGTGATAGTCTGTCACTCCATCACCTGGTGTTTGACGGAAGGTAATGGCTTCTGGCTCCTTGCGAATCAGCACTCCTGGAAGACTGTCTGACAAGTCTGGCCCAGTGCGTAAGGCATAGTTTGGAGAGGCTTCCTGGTGCTGAGCATTGGAGCTGAACGTTGCCCAGATCTGACCGGGTTTCTGATGGTGGTGGACAGATGATGGAAGGTACCGATATTCTTCACCTTCCTTCAGTGAGGGTCTGGCTTTGCGTGGCCAGCTTAGGAAGTGTCCTTCGGATGAAGCCACAAAGTTGTTTGGTCTCAGGTTTTTCCTTTGCAGGTCGCAGTGGAGCAAAGTGAGCCTAGAGATGGCATGTACTCTGTTGTTTGGGAGGCGTCGTTTTGGTGAACCGTATGGTAGCGGGGTCACCCAACTGCCCGATCTGTCCTTGAAGAGCTCCTTATTCATTAACTTCTGGAATTCTCCATCTTCCATCGATGGTGCTTGTTTGTTACCGTCCCTTGTTGTCTGGAACGCTGTGCACCCTAGGTCATCGGAACGTTTCTCTTGCACAAGAATGTCTCCACGTATTTTGATGAAACACTTTTGTGTCTCTTTGTTGACTGCCGTCAGGAGGTTATTTTCTCCCTGGACATGACGAACAAAAGCCTCTTTTGCCCTTGTAAATCCCTTTATGAAATGTCTCTGCGACTGTCTCTTTTTAGACGTGTGAGAGGACAGTCTTTTTGCCCCTGTGGCTTCACCTGCAGGATGCAATCTTTTGCAGCTGTACCAGCCATGGCGGCTGGCCACTTTGCCACTTGGTATTCTGTGGAGAGGAATGGCAGTACGTCTTAACTGTGCCATTGCTTGCAGGAGGACCGTCCGATTGTTTATTGTCTTTTGGATGATCCCTTTGTCGGGCACCTTCAGGAGGTTTCTTTCTTCCTTCAGTGAAGTCGACTCATCATCCTTAGTTGTCTGGACTACTAAGCATCCTAGGCCATTGTCACATCCCCCTGATGTGAAGATGTTTTTGTTGATCTCAGGGGTATGACCTTGTCTCTTCTCCTCACTTGGCCCTCCTGTCACTTGGAGATGGCCAAGACATGGTTCGGAGAGGGATGTGTGTCCGCATTCTATTATCACCATTCTGCGGGCGTCAACATAGTCTGGTCCGTGCCCTTTGTCAGTGCACACGTTGCCCACTATCACCCATCCTAGGTCAAGTCTTTGGGTGAATGGAGCGTTGTGGGGTCCGTTGCGCTGTTTACGGACTTTGTGCACCCTCAGGATGTCTCTACCAAGCAGCAGCAAGATCTTGGCACCTTGTTCTACCGGCGGGATGTAGTTGGCTATTCCTCTGAGGTGTGGGTGATGGAGCGCCACGTCTGGTGTAGGAATCTCGTCCCTGTTTGCAGCCATGTAGTTGCACTCGATGAGTGTGGGGAGAGCTATCTTCACTCTGTTGTCCACTGAACGTATAATGTAGCCGCTTGCTCTTCTCCCTGTTGTCTCGGTTGACCCTGCACAGGTTCTGAGGGTGTAGGGTGAGGCATTGTGTTGTGCGTTGAATAAGTTGAAGAATTCCGTCTTCGCCAATGATCTGTTACTTTGATCGTTGAGGATTGCATACATCGGATAGCCCTCTCAGGTTGTCCCTGGGGATGCACTGCGACAAGGCATATATTGGAGCAGTATATTTTGTCACTTCCTTTTCCGCAAACCTCGGTGCACTGAGATGTGACAGATGTTGGCTCTCCTTCTCCTTCCTCCCCACCATGCTCTGCTACGGAGTATGGGTTGTTGAGTTGGTGGAGTGTCAGTGCCTCTGGATGTAGAGATGCTACGTGCTTGTCACTTTTGCACGCTGCACATTTGATGGCTTCTTTACAGTCCTTGGCTAGGTGAGTCGTGGAATCGCAGCACCTGAAGCAGACTCCGAATTATCCGAGTAACTTCTTGCGTTCCTCTTGGGACTTCATCCTGAACCCAAAGCATCTGTTAAGTGGGTGTGGCTTCTTATGTATGGGACATTCCCTGTTTGGGTCCCTTGGTTTCTCGTCTCCGGCGACCGACTGATCGGGAGTAGTTTAGGTCGTGGGGGACACGTCCGTCCTGTGGACCGAGATTGGTGTTCGAGTGTTACCGTATCTCGAAACTGGTCTCTCATTCCTCAGGTCGCTTCACTGTGTGTGGTCTGTGCACCCAAGATGAAACTGCGATCGTTCCTTGTCCTTGCCGCTTTGCGGATGAAGCTCAAGAAGAATGAGAAGGGAGGGAAGGCGACTTGCTTCTCCCTTTTGTATTTGGAGCCTTGTGAAATCCATCTTTCTTGGAGGTTGTAGGGTAGCTCCTCCAAGATGGGTCTCACTCCGCGAGCTGAGTCTAGGACGTTTCGAGACATGTTAAGGAATGGTCTTTCCTTGCAAACTCCAGCTCTTGCAGCAGGTCCCCGAGCTTTCGTAATTCGAGTAGTCTTTAGCGTGATGCTGGGAAAAGTGTTCGACTCTCTTGAAGAGCGAATCTTCCACTGCTGTCGGGGCTAACGTAGCACTCTTCTAGCCTTTCCCATACTAGGTCGAGACCTACTTGGGGGGGTTCGCGTTGCGTCCCGATTCTCTTCGCGTGTCTTGGACTCTTTTCCCAGCCATTTGGATAGCAGGTGAGCTCTTCCCTTGCTTGAGAAGTCCAGGGTCTTGATTGGTCCTTGAACGTAAACTTCCACATTCGGTATTTCTCAAAACGGTCGTCAAAGTTGGTAAGTCCTAGTTTGCACCATGTCACGCCGGATCATGTACTTTGCCATGTCTGTCAGGCCTGAGGCATCGGCGTGTTGGTCGCGTTCTGAGGTAGTTGCTGGTTGCCTCTTCCTTGGCGTGGATGCGTGTTGACTGCTGGTGAGTGTGAGGGGCTGTGTTTTCCCATGTGGGTGTGCCTGGATTGCGAGCCTATTGTAGTGCATCCGTGTGTGCGCTGGCGTGTGGATCACTATTGCGGCTGTGGCTATCCCAGGCAGCATATACCATTGAAGGAACAGTGTCTTCTCCTCGTGGACCTAGCAAGTCTTCGGTGTCTGTGGATCACTCCCGTCGTGCTGAGATGGTGCGCTGGTGTTTATGCTGAAGAGGCTCCTCACATAGTCCTCAGTGCGTTGGACTGGATCCTATGAGGCTATCTGTCTGTACAGTTGCTCCCCGCTGTCCGGTCTCACAGCAGCTGCTAAGACTTCGGCTTGGGCTATGGCGGCGGCGTCCTCTTCTTTGGTTAGAGCTTCTAGATCCGTGTCCCATTCGGCCTTTCTACGTGCAGCGGTGGCGGCATTGGCGGTGGCGGCGTCCTTGGCAGCGGCAGCAGCGGCGGCGGCATAGGCAGCGGCGGCGTTCTGCTCCTCCTCTTCTATGCAAGCTCTTTCTGCCCTTACAGCTGCCTCTCTCCGACCATATTCGGCCCTGGCACTTACGGCTTCTGCGGTGGCTCGCGCCTTAGTAGCGCTTGCGCTGGACACGTTAGATTGCGCTTATTTTGCTGACCTTGACGAGCGGCTGGATTAGCTGGAGCGCTGTGATGCGGTCTCCAGCAAAAGGTCTTTTCTCTTACTCTCGGCTTCCGTGATCAGGGCCGCCAACAGCGGGGGAGAAAAGGTACTGGCGTCCCGAGCCCCATGGGTCAGGGGCCCCCTGCGCGGCCGGGCGCCAGTTAATTAGATAAATTAAAAAAAAAAAGTTTAATAAAAATGGCGGCGATTCCCCCGCGGTCCCGGCGCGCATGCGCAGGGCCTGCTTCCCCTCGCTCCCAACGTGGGACGGAGGGGGAAGTACCAGCTCCTCCTGCGGCCTGCTTCCCCCTGCGGCCAGCTTCCCGCGCTCCCCCCTGCGGCCAGATTCCCGCGCTCCCCCGAGCCCACCTTCCGTGGCCCCCCCGAAGCCCACTTCCCGTGGCCCACCTCCTGTGCCCCCCCCCCCGAGCCCTCCTCCCGCACCCCCAAGCCCACCTCCCCTCCCGGGCAGCTGCCGCGGGGATATCGGGGGCAGGAAGGGAAAGAGTCTGGCGCCAAGCTGCACCCACCCGGTCAAGGTAAGTCACTGTCACCCACTCAGTCACCCAACTATCATTCTACTGTCATTCATCCACCCACCCAGTCACTGTCATTCACCCACCCACCGTCATTCACCCACCCACCCACAGTCAACATTGACCCACCCACTGTCATTCACCCACCCACTGTCATTCACCCACCCACTGTCATTCACCCACCCACTGTCATTCACCCACCCACCGTCATTCACCCACCCACCCACCGTCATTCAAAACCGTCATTCACCCACCCACTGTCATTCACCCACCCACTGTCATTCACCCACCCACCGTCATTCAACCGTCATTCAAACCACCCACCCACCCACCGTCATTCACCCACCCACCCACCGTCATTCACCCACCCACCCATCAGTCACCCACCCACCGTCATTCACCCAACTATCATTCTACTGTCATTCACCCACCAAGTCATCCACCCACTCACTCAGCCACCCAGACAGGCAGTCACATGTCTTTTGTTGAAAATATAAAAATAAACAGGTTGCATTGTAATGTTTTTTTCTGTATCACAATAAGAAAACAGTTAAGTAAAAGTTGCGCGCTAAAAGATATTTTTTCGTGGTAGGTGCGCTATGGGTTCGGGGGGGGGGGGGCCTGCTCCTTTCATTTTTCCCGGGCCCCATGATTTCTGTTGGCGGCCCTGGCCGTGATAGAGGTTCGCACGCGGCTCTCTCGTGTCAGGTCAATGTTACTCTGTAGGTCTCTTTCTTGCAGGCTTTCGCTGGTGTTGGCCCTGGTCAGGTAAGTAATGTATGTCTCTGACAGCTCTTGCTAACACAAGTGATCAGTCCTTAATTGCGTTATCGCCTGCTCGAGCTGTTGCGCATAGTTGCCAACGCTAGTAACATTGCGTATTCCCAGTATGGTTATTTCCCAGGCCTTCTCTAATTTAGCGCGGTGCGCTTCAACGTCAGTTTCGTACTTTTATCGTGCCTTTTGTATCAGTTTGACTATCTGTTTAGGCCTTGCGTTTATACAACTTGTGAGAAACCGCTCACCATAGTATTAGGTATATTAATGAAAGATATAGTTCCAAATAACCTGCACAGTTCACACCCAGCCCTTCCCGCCCCATCAGCAACGATCAGGAACGATCTCACCCTTGACTCCTCCTACATGACGTCAACGCGATGACAGGTTATTTGCGTATACCGAGTGCACAGCACTCTATTTTGCTGTGTTACGCGAGTGCCTATTATGGGATATACTGCATATGATATCAGGTACCGATCTACATACTACACTAGCTATATGATTACGCTTGGTGCACTGCACCTTATGATGTTTGTATTGTGATTGCTATCAACTATGAGGTGATTTACAGCACTTATTTATCGGCTTTACCTATACCAGCCCCCCACCCTGAGACAAGAGGGATCATTGCTATGTGCTAATTTACCTCTATTCACCTATTTTGTCTCACACTAACGATCGGAATATCTGGTTAGGGGATATATATTGCATAATTTTGGATTTAACCATAGACATCCCTGAACCCTATATCACCCATTATATGTGTTTTAATTGTTTTTATGGTAGTTTTGAGTAAGTGTTATTGCGTTGATTTTTGCTGAATATTAAAGTATTTATTATTTTTTGCCTACGGGCTTTTAGTGGTAACTGTCCTCCCACAGTGCTGGGAGCGGTTACTTAATTGTACCCTTTATAGCTAATTCTACTATATCATTAGTGGGTATTTACACTAGAGTCTAGGCGCAAAGTTCACCTTTCCTGTCTTGCCTTTAAATTTTTTATGGGCAAGCTACCCAGCTACCTGAACAAGCTCCTCACCCCTACCACATGCAGCACTTATCACCTGAGATCAGACTCCAAAGACTGTCATTGGTCCAAAGGCCAAAGTATCCGGCCGTTCCTCCTTCTCTTACCGTGCACCCCAAAACTGGAACAACCTACCAGAGACTCTCACATCCACCACCAGTTTAAATTCTTTCAAATCTAAGGCTGTCTCACATTTTAATCTTGTCTGTAATTGTTTCATACGTCCATAACATATATTTTCTTTAACTGTGCATGCAATGTCTTGTATATAATGTATACCCTGTTCATTTATGTAACTGTATTTGTAACCATGCATTATTTGTCTTAACTCTGTGCCCAAGACATACTTGAAAACGAGAGGTAACTCAATGTATTACTTCCTGGTAAAATATTTTATAAATAAATAAATAAATATTTGAACCCTGACTACTATCTTCAGCTTTGTTGTGCAGTGAATGGGGATCTTTTTAGGAGAACTCTTTGTCTCCTTATGTGTTTACGTAGGCCTTGTGTTTGTCTGCGCCTGTTGCATTTGTGCGGCGGTCTCTGTGTCTGAGTGGTCACTCTCCTGCGTGATGTCTGGTGGGGATCTGAGTTCTGCCATGCTGCAGGTGTGTGTAGCCCTTTAGCCAATGCGTGTGCGTGCGGTCTGTTTACCTGCGCCAGCGATGGATGACTGTCTCGGATAGTGCCGGTAGGTGTCCTGTAGCGGTAAGCGTAGGGGTAGCTGTACTTACAGGTGTCCGGTGGCTCTGACCCGTGTCCTGGCGGTGTCCGGTGGCGTGGCCCTTGGTGGTGCTAGCCGTGGGAACGTGCGCAGGGTTAGGTGAGATGGTAATTCTTCACTGTCAGGCTGTGCAGAGGATGGACTCAAAGACAGAAAAGAGCAATCAAAGTTCTGTGTATAGTGCACTGTTTGACTGCAGTGCTGGAGCCTTGAGTGTGACCTGCAGGCTGTGTGCAGTGTAAGCTGCTTGCTGTTTGTAAGGCTTCACTGTAGAAAGTCTGTGCTCTTTATTAGCAATGTAAAGCTGCTCGCTTGTCTTTGCATAAAGCTGTAGTTGTTTGCTGTATAGAGGCTGGTGGCTCTGTGTCGCAATGTGGAGCAGTATGCTTGTACTGTGGTGGTGAGAGACTGCTGTTTATTTGCTGTGTAAGCTGCTTGCTTGTTTCTTTAGCATAAAGGCTGTGGGTAGCAGCTCCTCTGTGTGTGTCCCCCAAAGCACACGGTCCTCTTTCTACTATTCTGAAGCCAGGGTCACGATTGATGTGTGAATGGCCCCCGATAGCATTAACTCAGCTCCCTTTCCAAATCACTCCAAGTCCTATTATATTTCCTTCACTTTATTGGAAAAGCAGCAGTAAATACAGGCACTTGTGGATGGTGTGTAGTAGTGATTTGTAGTTAGAAACAGGTAGAAAGAGATGGCCTTGCCATGGGAGTGTAACAGAGATGGGTGCTGTACTCAATGTCTCCAGGGTGGAAAAGGAAGTGAGGAGCAAGGGTTACACTAGAAGTGAGATGGGACAAACTACTGTCAGCAAAGGAATTGAAAAAACAGCGGTGCATCTGCTGCTGAAGAAAAATTGACCAAATACTGCCAAGAACTAGGTGCAAAAATGTATTGGGGCACGTTTAAAAACAATAAAGGAACACTCTTACGCGTTTCACGTGGTAACCCACGCTTTATCAAAGAGATAGTACAAACAACCGATCACACATTTAAATACCCATAATTCCCTCCCTTCACCCGTGACGCTGTGTTGCTACGTCCAATAGGAAGCGTCACGCCCCTTCACTGACATAGAGCTCATAAGTGTAGCCCCAAGGTAAATGTTAGCTTACTGGCCCCCCTCCGCGAGTGCCGTGCGGTTGCGGGTGCCGCCGGAGGCTGCGACGGACCCGCCGGCACTTCGCGAGGGTGAGGGCCAGTGCAGGGAGCAGAGCGTTACGTTCTGGTGAAGGCCGGTTGCCGGGGACGCGATCGGGCCGTCGCTAAGGCCGCGATCGCGTTGCTACCGGCTCAGCGGCTTGTGAAGAGGGTGCCGGCATTGCGCGTTAGTTCGCGCATGCGCAGTAGGCGGCAAGCGCAAGGTAGGACTCCAGAGCTAGGGAGAGATCGCGCGAGAGTAGGGAAGTGTAGAGAGAGATTGAGGCGGCCATTGATAGTTCGCGCATGCGCAGGGAAAATGCGCACGCGGCCCCAATGCTTAGACAGCCTCCTGGGAACTACAACT
>WSYH01005255.1:0-45900 GCA_036426205.1 Ascaphus truei | reverse complement strand
TTTTATTTTTAAATAAGTCTGGAGTGCGTTATCTTCAAAGGGTCACGATTATGTGCGCAACCTGCAGCAATTGATGAGCAACAGCACCCAGCATCTCTTCAAAACAGAGTCATGCAGCATTTACTGTGAACAGAGGCGTGATGCTCGCTCTACCTGAGAAAAATGAGTGATGGTTAGAGTCGGTGCCCTGGAGGAAATGAAGGCAAAAACAAATAGAACCCTCGCCAAGAAAGAGCAGGAAATCTTTGAACTTTACGTGCACGCACAATACTCTAACTTTGACAATACTATATTAATTTATAGATAGGCGGAGTCAAATGTTAAATGTGAGGCTATGCCGGATCATGGTAGCCCTAGGGCTGGAGAGACATCATTTCTCCAAAACAGACAACAACTGGATATCCCAATATTGTATGTCAATGCACAAGAAAAAAAGGGCAAAAAAAATAAATCCATTCTATATATGTATATTTTTATATATTATATATGGGCTACGTGGGAACGGCTGCTTATGATATTTTGCCCTCGCAGCAAATCAATAGTGTGCTAAGTGCTCTGGTAGACAATTTATTATTAACTATTTATCCTCTGCCAATGCAGAAGCTGTTCACTCGGAAGGAAATCTCATTAGAATTCGCTGACGCACTCTCTCTTTCCAGAACGGCTCTTCTGCAAACTCTCGTCTAGGGATGAGCTTCTCGGAGGCACCCAGGAGTTTCGGCAGCCCCACGGTCAGTGAAGACAGAAAGGGAAACGGAAAGGTGTCCAGACAAGATAAGCAGCAGGGCACATGGTATTCTTCTTTTTTTTTTGTCTAAATAGAAGTCCAATTTATGGTGTCTTATCCCCTTCACATAGTCCTAAAGAAAATATACAGATGAAGCTCAATCACCAAATGGAAGTAAAAAATTTTTTTTTTATCAAGGTACAGTAGTGGTGTCAGAGTCAATTGGCTTTATTCATTGATAAATCTGGTAGGAGGAGAAAAAAAAAGGATTCTAATGGCATAAAATTAAAAACAAGTAGTAGGTGCCTGTCACTGAAGATGAAAAAAAATATAAAACAAGAAAACAAACTAGACGGCAACTAGGACTCACTGCTTAGGGTATGTAATTGCAAGAAAACTGAGATGATTTTAAAGCAATTTCATCATGTTAACATTTCTGGCTACGTGGGTCCTTCGTCAGATTTGGGGGGTTCCTACCTGACGAAGGTCCCACGTGGCCAGAAACGTTGTATCAGATCCATGCTTTTTTGGAGACTAAAATGCTGAAATCACTTTGAAATCATCTGTTTGCTGAGCTTTATTTCTTGCAGGTTATATTCTAGTGAGTGAGTTCTATGGATGGAGTGCTGTGGCCTACTTTTTTTCTTGATAAATCTGGCACAATTTTTGTGATACATAAGTGCAATTAGCACTTATCCTGCTGCTATCGCATGGAAAGACCCAGCAATAGTTTCTTATATCCGGTACAAAATATTTGAAGCTAGAAAGTTATGTTAAAACCAGAGACAGAACATGAAACACAGACAGAGCTCAGTGCTACATCCATTAACACAAATACACGGTACAGTGCCTATATATATATATATATATATATATAACACACACACACACACACACACACACACACACACACACACGATGACTTTATAATATGCTCTTAACGTGTGTGTTACGGGTTACATATGTATATTCATACTCGTTTGTTGCTGCAAGTGTGCACGTGGTAATATTTAGGTTATCCTTCTGTGCAAGTGTTTAATTTATCTGTGCACATCTATAATTACACGTCAAACTACATATATATATATATATATATATATATATAACACAGATGTTTAAAACGCACGCAGCCTGCGTCTCCTTTTGTTTTCCAAGAGTTCGAGGCCCAATTCCTATGCAAAGAAAGTGTGTGTGTGTGTGACCTGGAATGCTGTATACCTTCGATGGGGACTTCACTACGGTTGAGATTGTATCTCTCAAATGCTTTTTTATTCTGTCCAACAATGTGCGTACATGTCCAAGTTGTGTTTTTTTTTTTTTTTTTTTATGTAAAATGTATAATTACAATATTACGCTATGGTGCTTGTGCGTTTTATTTATAGATCTCAAAATCCTGTTGCATATGTATACAGATACAAAAATTGCACTTCTCTGGTATTTCTTCAGAGAATGATGGTCAAAAATATATTCAGAGGGCGTTGTTAAAGGTGGCAGTAACAGGAATGCTACTTTTTTTAGCGTCTGTATACCATGCATCTATTTATTCACAACACATTTTACATGGCAAGATATGTTGACATGGAAATCTTACTCTGGCGTCTAAAACTTAATGCCAATATTGTTTGCTAACATAGCACAGCTATTGCAAGGTCATTTATTCTGTCTTGTTATTCACCAATAATTTCCCCATTCTGTTTAAGGAAGGATACGAGGACCCCCACAAGACACCGGCATCCCCGGTTGTCCATGTGCGGGGGCTGATCGATGGTGTGGTGGAGTCAGATCTCGTTGAGGCTCTGCAGGAGTTTGGAGTTATCAGGTACTGTATACAGAGATGCATCTAATTGGTGGGCTATGAATAGTGTAATTTATATCAAAATATGACCCAGGCTACCTGTGTGATGCAGCTACCTCTGGGGTGGGATTTGGTCTCTTTCTGGCATTTGGAAGAAAGCGGTCTTAATAATTTGAATATTGTTACATGTAAGTAGTGGCTATACACCCGGAGTGACAATGTAGGCATAACAATGAGTATTAAACAAAAACACCTTAAGAACCACAACATAGAAGTGATGTAAGCCTGTGGCTAGAAGTTGTACACAACTGTAGTAATGCATTGCTGGTACTGCAGTTGTTTACCTCTTCACTGTCAACAGTGCAGCTATTGTACTGATGGGCTTAGTCCTACAAGGCTGTAGGCTGCTGGCTCCCTGACATCAGTCTAGTGCAGGGGTCTGTAATCTTTCAAAAAAGAGCCATTTTATAAAAAAAAGTGTCAATATTCAGAGCTGCAACACATAGATGAATATTATACCCCCATAAAAGCATACACATACTGTACACACACATAGGTATACTTTATAAGCATTCATATACGACAAACTTACTTTAATCAGAATTGGGGTAAAGAGAATTTTTTTTTTGTTCCCCGTGCAAAAACACAACACAATACATGCATACACACTTACATGGGGCATACCTCTCTCCTCACTGTCCTGGATTGCCACTCCCCGGCTGCTGCCTCTCTCACTGTGCTGCTCTTGGTTGTGGGATTGTGGAGGGGAGGGGGGGTCGGCACGGTGGTGCTGGTCAGGCCTCTCGTTGCCGTTCGGCATCTCCACATCTACTGACATGACTCTTGCACTGTTCCACGCCGGGCCCCTGTTGGCGTGTGCCGGAAGTGGCGACGCACACTTCGTCATCAGAAAAATCTGACATGGGACAGTGTAGGAGGCAGGCCTACAGCTGGGGAGATGCCGGGCGGCAACAAGAGGCCCAACCAGCGCCGGCCGGGCCTCAGCCGAGCACAGTGAGGAGAGTCGCATGTGGGTGCTGGAAGAGCCGAAGGTTGTCAACCCCTAGTGTAGTCCAGGATTTTTAAAGCCAGAGTTTCTTTACCCTTTGTCTGAACTCTTCTCCCTTCTCTTCAGTTATGTGGTAGTGATGCCCAAGAAGAGACAGGCCCTGGTGGAGTACGAGGACGTCCTGGGCGCCTGCAATGCTGTTAACTATGCGGCAGACAATCAGATCTATGTGGCGGGTCACCCAGGATTTGTGAACTATTCCACCAGCCAGAAAATTTCCCGCCCTATGGATTCTGGTGACGACTCACGAGGTGTCAACAATGTGCTCCTCTTCACCATTCTCAACCCCATTTACTCCATCACCACGGTATGCTCTGCTTCACACGTTGCCATATGCAGTTTCTTGTAGAGAATCAGTAACGGCTGTTCAGTTAAATATGCCATTGTGAAGAGAGAAATGTAACATGAAGTTTCTTAAGATTTTGAGCTAATCTGTTTTATTTTAACTGAGCCACTTCAATCTTTTGAACAAACTGCATTTTGTGAATTACCTGGATTCCTGATTGTCAGCCCCTTTTAATACTCTTGCTATCAGGGTGGCCTGTAATGCTTTGCAATGCTTTCTGAGGCACTGTCTGCAAACAAGGTAATTGCTGCTCAACAATCAATGGTTTTATAACTTGCTTTCATTTGAAAAAACCAAAGTGGTTTTGAGTGGGAATGTTTTTCCTTCAGAGAACAAATCTACATATTTAAAGAAATGAACTACAAATTGTTATGCCTATTAAGCGTACGAGCATTAATGTGACTGAGAAAATATGGCCTTTCCCATTTGGAATTCATGCTTGTTTCCATATCTGATTGAATGCACTTAGCCTGCCTGCAGTGTTGCTGACCTCGTATAATTAAGAAACATGCATGCGTTGATGGTTATTAGCTCGGTGGTTATACCAGACATGAGCAGTGTGCCCAAACTTCAATCCTAATAATAATAGCATGTTCTTGTATAGCACTGCTATTTTCCGTAGCATTTTGCAGACACAGGTCCCTGCCCTGTGGAACTTACCATCTGTTTTTTGGTGCCTGAGGCACAGGGAGGTCCTTGACATTTTGTTCGTCTAATTGCTCACTGCGCCTGTGTTTAGGTTACAGCAGGGTGCGCAAACTGAGGTGTGAGATTTTTTGGGGGTGGGGCACGGCGCTTGGAGGTCCCATGCTCTTCCCGAAAGCATTTAACATAAAGGCGTCGCGCAGTCCCCAGGCATTTAAGTTCTTACCATCTGTAACGGCGTTGCGTGAAATGATGCTTTGGGGCAGAGGTGCAGGGGAAAGTTTGTGCACACCCGGGTTACAGTACTGTTTTAGCAGCTGCTCACAATGTAATTGCTGCACATATGATGGCAGCCTTCTAATCCTCTTAATACCTCCCTTCTGCAGGATGTGCTGTACACCATCTGTAATCCATGTGGGCCTGTCCAGAGAATTGTCATCTTTAGGAAGAATGGAGTCCAGTCCATGGTGGAATATCCTTTCAAAGCGGCATGTTTATGTAGTTGCCTTTCAATTCTTTACAGATCAGCACCATTGATGCCACCCACCCTGTTTACCTTGTGCATACTATAAATCTTAAGACCCCTCTTTAATATATCCACTACCGTTTCAGTGCAATAGCATGTCATTTACTTTTGGACAACCCTGCCCATCAATGTCTAAAGATTAATATCAAATGTCCTAGTTTGCTTGCAAAGTTGCCAGTGTAGCTTTCTGAACATTTAGAGGGATGTCCAGGAGGAAGCTGCAAAGTCACTATTGGCCAGTGGTGCTATCAAGTTTTATATATTTAAAAAAAAAAAAAAATGCATGGAAACTGACAACTAAACAAGTAAAAATCGGGAGCCTAAAATAGTGCAGTACAGCTCCAGTGGAGGCCGTTGGCTCATTCTTTGGGAGAAGAGTGGATGGGATGTATCCATCGCCAGAGAAAGTTGTAGGCTGGATTTTAATATACTACGTTCAAGCCCAAATGTTTTTTCCTTGACTCCTCACACATTTGATTCTGTGCAAAGCGCCCAGCGTGCAAAGGCCTCCCTGAACGGAGCAGACGTCTACTCTGGATGTTGCACCCTTAAGATCGAATATGCCAAGGTAAGCGTATGGTATTCTCGCTGTGCTGCGGTCTTGTTATACCCTGCTTGGATTTTGACTCACACTTCCTCTTGTCTGTCCCGCAGCCCACACGACTGAATGTGTTCAAGAACGATCAGGACACCTGTGATTACACTAACCCCACGCTAAGCGGACAAGGTAACCTGCCCCAGTCTGTACTTATGTTGTGTATACATGCGCTTTCCATTAGCCTCTGATAAAATGCACAGGTGGCAGTCCACGCTCTGTAATGCCATTGCTTTGACGCCTGGATTCATTCAGGAAACTGTTCGCTACTTTAGGGGGTGGGGGTGTGCACGCATCAGTCGTCTATTCCTTAACAGCCCATGGCTGCATGACATCTGAACAGTATCACTTAGTAAATGTTTTTTATGGGTATTTTGTATTTAGTCCACTCTTGGTTTTTCTCTTGATACTGTTGCTAAGCAGTGTCAAAGTATTTCCCTGTTTTTAGCAAGCATAATCTGCATTCCACCAAAAATGTGGGTCTGTTTTGAGGCAATACCACCCTTTTTAGAAAAGTTGGTGATTTTTCTGAAATGGAGCTCTGGAATTGCTAGTTGTACAGTAATCCTCAAACTGGTTTGTAAAATGCAGTTATGACACTGCTGTCCTGTACTTTGGCAGCATTGCAGGATCGGTACATTATTCTGCAGATAATAGATGCAGTTTCCCCCAGATCAAGCAATGGCATTACACGACCAGTCTTTAACACATGACAAATTTCTTTTCCAAGGTACATACTAGAATCTATGTGCAGGGGCCAGCTCAGTGCTGTGCACTTTTTTGGGGGAGGAGTGCCTAAGATGAGTGCAATGTCTCAAACTGACCTCAGTGGCGGCGGTTTGGTTTTCAGGGGTCTCCCACTAATGGGACATTTACCGTCCCTCTTGGGGTCCAGAACTGACAGGCCCATCTCTGCACATTGCTTTCTAAACACTCAGTGTAGAGAGACAGCACTAGTTCCTCTGCCCCGGAGAGACACATCGCAGCAATACCAGGCCATCTGCAGATGTCACACACGGAGAACATCACACGGTGACCAAGAACTTGCTGAAATGGGGCTCCAACACGCTACAGCAGTCATGCAACAAGCACAGAGAAACCAACACGCTGCAGGCATGTTACAAATACAGAAACTGATTACAAAAGGCATGTTAACAAGTACAGAGGAAAGGGTGCAACATGCCACAGTATTTACAGAGAAACTGAACTCTACACGCCATAGGCTTGTAATAACAAAGAACACAGTCGCGTAACAGGCACAGAAAAATGGGTCTCACTATGCCATGGCAGACAGAGAAACTGGGCTCTACATGCTACAACATAAACACTATAAGAGGCTCAGAACCCCACAACAGACAGAGGAAAGTCTCCTCACGAACACCAGATCATAAAGTGTCTCAAGTCAAGAAGAGCTGAACACACCTCACAGCCCCTTCAAGATTCAGGACGTGCCTCCCTGTGTGGCAGATGTCAGCTAGCAACATTCCTCTGTGACAGGAGGCACACAGAGCGTGCAACTTCTCACGTGCGCACACTACAAGAGAAACACGCACATGGCGTACACAGAACACGAAGACACGTTAGTGACACGTGAGCCTTTTTCAGAATGCCAATTGTTGTTTGACTTTCGTGTACTCATGACTATAAAACCATGTGATGCAGGGTCGCTGCGTGTGTTTGGAGCGCCATCTTTCAGAGCTCTGCTTACTCTCGCTTGAGGTGTCCAATGGTAAGAGAAATACAGATATGTTTTTGTGCCAGTGGAACGTTGTACTCTTTGCAGCTTCTGTAAGTAACCTTTATCATCTTTGTGATCAATACCCTTTAATGAAGTGCTTCTAAATGTATTGTTCATATTCGGGGTTGGAGTGCATTCTCGCTTGGGTGGGGGTTGGAAGCTGTGTATAAAGGTGGTTTTGTAAAAAAGATGCAAACTTTCCATTGTGCATCAGCTTGTAAGGTGCTGTAGTTTTCACCCGTGCCCTCATATTTTAATTTTGGTGTGTAGTCGGGCCAGTTACGTGCATCCCATATGATGGAATGTAGAATTCTGTATTCCCTCAAACTTCACTAGTTGTGTGACGAACCTCTAAAACGCTAGGTTTAAGGAACTTGGATAACATGTTTCTTATACTTGACATAATCATGAGCAAATGTGCTTTTGCCTTGATACAGAGCCCGTAATCTGCAACAGGACAGCAAATGACATCTCCCCTTATGTCTGAGTGCCCTTAATTCCAGTGTTGGACATCACTGATTTTGACTGTGGAGTTTTGTTAGGTAGTCAGTCCTGACTAATTGCTACTTTTTAAAGTGGGGGGGAAACTGTCTGATCACCTTCTTCTTCCTCACAGGTGATCCAGCTAGCAATCCCAACAAACGCCAGAGGAATCCCCCGCTACTGGGTGACCACCCTGCTGATTATGGTAAGAGCTTTCCCTGTGACCTGGCAACAAGGTGCATTATACACACAGCTCCCTGATATATGGAGAATGTTTTAGAACAGTCTCTGACCTCTTAAATGAGGAATGCCAAGCTGTAGATCAGGCACATCAGTCGGCTTCTAATATTGGTTATACGGCATTTTTGCACCATATAAAATCTTGACAATTGAGGGCCGCAGTTGAAATTGACCCATCTCGGACACTTCCCTTTGCTTTTTATTCACGTTTTAATTTCTCTTCTAATTGCTGACAAACTCGTACATTAAACAATTTATCTCCTTGGCGCCCCAGTGATATCAATGTTTCTCTTCAGGAGGTCCTCACGGAGGGTATCACAGTCACTATGACGAGACATATGGGCCACCACCACCCCACTATGAGGGGAGAAGGATGGGCGGGGGCCCCCCTCCTGTTGGAGCCCCCCGCAGGGCCCCAAGCCGCTACACGCCTCAGTATGGACAGCCACCCCCACCCCAAGAATACGGTCCCCAGGCTGATAGCCCTGTGCTGATGGTGTACGGGCTTGATCCCAGCAAGATGAATTGTGACCGTGTTTTCAACGTCTTCTGCCTGTATGGCAATGTGGAAAAGGTAGGTGGACAGTGACATACTTTGAATGTTTGTTGATTGGGGCCTTCTCTAGGAGAGGGTCTATCTCTGCAAATGTTTTCTTTACCTCCGTGTAAGAAGTCTTAATTGACTCGTCATTCATAGCTCAGCATCAGGACTTGCTATTTAAAGGTAGACCGGGGCAAACTTGGAAAAGAACCCAACTGACCCTCGCTTACAAGAAATATTTAACTATAGTGTGTTGTGGTTTGAGCTTACAGGGGTTGTCAATATTGAACAGGGCCAATGTTATTAGTTTTACTTGTGTCCTAGGAATGACGACCCTTTAAAGAACATCAGGTTATTGTCAGATGTGATGTGTAATACTACAATGTGAACCCTATAGGTGAAATTTATGAAGAGTAAGCCAGGTGCGGCCATGGTGGAAATGACAGATGGATACTCTGTGGATCGTGCGCTCTCTCACCTGAACAATAACTTCATGTTTGGGCAGAAGCTGAGTGTCTGGTGAGTTGCTTGGTTAGAAGGCTGAACATATGCAGTGCCACTTACAGGTGCTCTGGAAAAGTGTTGTCTTGTGACCTTTCTCTGTCTGCTTATGAGGTGTGGCCACAATTGCTAGCAGTAGATTAAGAAGATCATGCTCCATTCAAGGAGGGTGGCTTGGCAATAACGTTTACATTTCTATTATGAAGACTTTTTTTTTTTATATATATATTATATAAGGATTTAATCTTGATTTGTGTGGGGTGTTTTTTTTTGGGGGGGGGGTCCCTTCCCCACTCTTTCTCTTTAAATTGCACATCTAGGTGACTCGGTAGGTGCTGAACAGGACTTTGACAATATATAATGCCCCTCCATTTTTATTTACGCTAATATAAACTTGGTGGGTTTGAGGTCTGAAATATATTATAATCCCCACTTGGTAGCAATCCAGATGCTTGAATGTGTATGTTTAGTAACTCACATCTGCTTTCCCCTCCGGCAGCGTGTCGAAGCAGCAGTCTATCGTGCCTGGGCAGTCATATGGTCTGGAAGATGGGTCCTGCAGCTTCAAAGTGTTCAGCGGCTCTCGCAACAACAGGTTCTCCTCCCCCGAGCAGGCCGCAAAGAACAGGATTCAGCACCCAAGCAATGTGTTGCATTTCTTCAATGCGCCTTCAGAGGTGACAGAGCAGAACTTCCTGGAGGTAAGTAACATCCCCTGTGTCACCTGCCAAGGAGTTTGGTCTGTAAAAGAATTAAGAAGCCATTACCTTTAGCTATTTTTTTTGCATGTTCACAGGATGTAATAGTTAATGTAGCAACAGTGTTCAAAACAGCTGTCTGACCAGGTTTTCTAATTCTGCCTTTTGCTGTAGAATGCAGCACGCAAATGTTCTGTAAACTTCCCTGTTAAGGTTTCTGCCATCATAGCCCAGAATCCTGCTTCGTAAATGCTGAACGACAAGTGAGGGTGGAGCAGGCTTGACTATGTGAATGCACTCATCAGTTCTCTGAAACACTTTGCAGCTAATATGAAGCAGCTGCTACACTTGTTTCACATCTTTTTTTTGTCTTTTTTTTTTTTTTTTTTTAATTTATATATAGATTTGTGAAGAGTTGGGTGGGAAGAAGCCGGCTTCAGTCAAGGTCTTTTCTGGGAAGAGTAAGTATTGTCCAGAGAGCCTTTGCTACTTCCTTGCTTTGTGATATTTAAAAGTAGCAATAGGTTTCCCAAGTAAACACATGTTTATTTATTTTTGCTACCTTCTAGAATGCTAGCGGTTTTCAGAATGTTTTACAAACTCCAACTGAGTGCTATAGAAACCGCAAAAGCAGGACAACTTCAATTTAAGGATTTTTATTAGAGTGGATTATGCTCCGAAATTATCTTGGGTTGTGCGGGTACATTAGTAGTAACATTTTTCTAATTATTTAGAATCCATCTGGATTAAGTTGCAGTTCTTGACACCACTGCTCTATCAGCCTTCAGCAATTTAGGCTTTATTGATGCAGTGCCTCCATAATTACTTGCGTCACCCTTCTGGGTTGTCCCCCACTTATATTCTAGCAATGCGGTGTAGTATACATGTCCTATTTTACGTCTAGGTGACAGGAGCTCCTCTGGATTGCTGGAGTGGGAGGCAAAGAGTGATGCGTTGGAGACCCTCAGCCTTCTAAATCATTACCAGATGAAGAATCCAAGTGAGTACAACCTTTAATTTAATTTTTTTTGACTTGCGCAGTAGGCAGGTGTCAGCACTAAATGGGATGGATGGGTCACCAATGCAGTCAGAACTCTTCAGCGCTTGGTTACGTTGGGTAGTAGAGTATCTTTTGTTCCATGTCATATGTATAACATTTGTCACATTCTAGTACTGAATCTTTGAGACGCTAAATCTTCTTTTGCGTTAGATTAAAAGGGGTTGTCTTGGCTTGTATCAAACTAGAACCTATTTTCTACTTGGCCATGATTAAAGTGAAGGATATCTATCAAATGTAACCGTGTATGGTGCCAAGAACAAACATTTGAGATGCATCCAAACATTTCCTGAGGTTTTTTTACCACAGAATCTGCATAGAAATAGTATCATTTTAATTTAAGTAAACAACCTTTATTACTGCTTACTATTCCTTACATTTGTTGCCGCTTTTAAAAGTCTTCTCCTCCTTTGCAGATGGCCCATATCCCTACACACTGAAGCTGTGCTTCTCCACCGCTCAGCATGCATCATAACTGCCAGCAGACACCACTGGCTCCCTGCCACTCCCACACGTATTCCCGAGCAAATGTTTATTACAGTTGGGCTTCCAGTCCACAGGGCCACTTTTATGTTGAAACAGAGCAGATTTCTTTGTGACAAACTTTGTTCTTTTTTTTTTTTATAAAAAAACTTATCGTTTTGTGTTTGTACTTAGAAGCACATCTCAATAAAAGCTGTTTGAGGATATAATGCATGTGATGTGACTTTTTAATTCTAGTCTGTCACAGTAGTGAGATTACAAGTAATTGATCCATTGCTGGTTACAACTTGTATGTAACTTGCACCCCCTTCAGTGCTTTGAGGTATGTTTCAAGCCCCATTGGTACTGAAAGGATTATTGTAAAGAATGTTTCTGATAGGCCAAAAAACCATCTCTAATATTTGCATCACATGGGGATAGAAAACATGGTGCCTAATATTCTAAAGATATGGGATGTCCTCCATTATCTTCTTAAAGAATCCAGGGGAAGCATGGGAGAAATGCAAAACTAGTGATAGAAGGAACACAGGGCACAACGTATTTGAAATACAAACTCCTTTATTGAGCCAAACACACAACGTTTTGCCCTCAGAGTTATTTATCAAGTGACAGTGGCATAACATGCAATCCCAATAACAGCATTTAAATAGCACCACAATCCCCATAATGCAATTTGTCCAATTAGCAAATGATAGAAACCATGTGATACATATCTCCATTCCTCCAAAGTCCTTCCTTCTGATGTAATCATTAGCTTCCTTTCAGCTGCCTCATGAGTCCTTCAGTCTATAATCACAATGCTGCGTCCACATCCGTTGTCATCCTCCTGGGTCCTGTGTATTAAAACACCTTCATCCTGTGTCGCGTCTCCGTGAATTGCGCATCCGCGGTCCTTCTGGCGTCCATCTTTAATGTCATTGTTCTGGGCCTTTAGCATTGGAACACATGCCATGCGGTGCGTTTCACTGTCACAGACCATCCAAAAATGACAATTTCAGCCTGTTGAACTCTCCACAGGATACACAGCGATTCCGGCTGCATCGCAATCACTGCGCACGTGTGGTGTGTGTGTGTGTGTGTGTGTGTCTCCAGGGCAATCGCATCATCCTCATTGAGGTCATCATCTTCTTTTATGTCACTCGTAGCATCAGAGTATTGTGTCTTCATAGTTCCTGCAGCATTATTGATGTCTTTGTCATGAGGCAATAGTGGGGAAGAAGAGAAGGGTATGTAAGCACAACTAATAATGGACATACTGCAGAATATAAACCCTACCGTTTTACGTAAAATACTAATAAAGATGAAGGAAGCTAATGATTACATCAGAAGGAAGGACTTTGGAGGAATGGAGATATGTATCACATGGTTTCTATCATTTGCTAATTGGACATATTGCATTATGGGGATTGTGGTGCTATTTAAATGCTGTTATTGGGATTTCATGTTATGCCACTTGATAAAGACTTGAGGTCGAAACGTTGTTTGGCTCAATAAATGAGTTTGGATTTCAAATCCGTTTTGCCCTGTGTTCCTTCTATCACTGATTCAGGACTGGAAACAGGCTTTCGTTCAATCACAGGAGCACCGGTAATTGTATCATTTATAACAAAAAAATTCTTAAGGTGTGCAGCATTCACTTAATTTGTCAGAAATGCAAAACTAACCAGAAGAAAAAAACTGTTAAGTGCAGGTGTTTTAATCATAGGTGATTTATTTGTAGCTTGGCTCATATGTAATTCTTGCTCACAAAATAGTGGTATAATCAGGCCAAATCAAACGTGGTAGTATCCTAAGGGGCAGATTACAAGTGTGGCAGTTTTTCTCAGGTGTATCAGGAATTTGGAACCTTGGTGAAAGAATAGGGCAGATTATAATGTATTATATATAAAACAGATAGGAAATGCACTTGTGCTTTTAATTCACGCACATCACGTAACACAATGTGTAAAAATGCTTGGCGTCACAACTCTCGCTGCCTCCGCTCCGTGGTGTTGCTGATACTGTACTGGGTCCCCAGTTGTGTCGGTCACCAGGGGCTCTGGCGGTTCTATGGATGACCCCTGGTTATTCTCGCTGGTATCGGGCTACCTCCGTCTAGAAATGATTTTGTGTTCAATTCTGCTCACCTATTTATACATAGCATTTTTTTAAATTTGAAATCATTGTGCAAAACAGAGGGAAAATTCATATATTGATAAATTTGATCCAAGGATCAAAGAAAGACCCTCTAAACATGCACTCATATGATTAGTAATTTAACAAATATCTTGGACAGCTAGCTGATAGTTTCTCTTTAAGTAGGGTCTGTTAAAATCACAAAAATAAAAAAAACTTTATTACATCCAAAAAACAATATGTCACATTATATTAAAATCCCTGTAACGAAGTAGTAGAATTGTCCTTTGTATATAATTATTATTTAACAGGTTCTACTGTGACAACCAGTTACATGTATCAACAATAAAAGTATTGTTTTTGACTCTTCAGAATATATAGCTCTTTGGCTCTTATGTAAGGAGCTATAAGATGATATATTAACTTAGAATGTTTTAAACCGTTAGGTATCAAAAGCTATGATTTCCTAACGGTTACAAACATTCTTGATACAGTATATACCATAAGTGTAACAGATAAATATTACATCAGAACTCATAACATTAGACAACTTTACTGAAGAAACCTGTCAGAATATGATACACCAATATTTGTTTAATATTGAGATAAATATGAATACTCTGAGCCTCTCACATGAAATCATTTCAGAGTTCAATTTCTAGGTTGAGACCCTCTGGAGCCAAAGTTTTAACCTGTCCTGCTCAGCTCTTTAGGCCAAGTCTCCACTGCACGCGCCGATGCGTCCGCCTTGCGTCCTGGTGGCGCGTGTATGGCACTTCACCGTGATCTGCTGTGTGCAGGGATCATTTTTAGGCGCGGAGTGTGTGGCCGTGACAGGTGGAGACGGTTTAAATACTTTACAAGATACTGTAATCTAATACCAGTGTTACCCGAGGCTAATAAAACGCATGTGTTTTATAGTTCTAAATTTCACCACTGAAAGTGTCATTTGTGGCACTGCATCTTGGGATGAACATCTTTGAATATCAATTCTGCTAACATGGGTGTCCAGTAAAGAAAGGGGAGGTCCATGTGTGAGAAAATGAAACATACCTGGCCTTTGATTGGCTCCCTGGTGCACCATGTGAAGCGTTGCTGCACGGGATCACAATCCTGTTGTAGCCCCTGCTGGCTGATGTGTCGCAGGGTGGAAGTGGGCCGTGGTGACATCTAGGGAGGAGGTAATGGGCTGGTGGCAGGCGCGTGCCGCCGGCTGCAGCGGGGACCTGGTCTTACTTCTATCCCATCCTACAGTGTTTCACTTGCTCTATAGTTGTAGACCTTTACAGTCTCCTTGGTGGCAAAGTGAAAAATGTGATATACTGTGGCTATTCTCGATGTTACTCCAGTGTTCAATCACTCTTGTTCTGATAGGCCTGCAGGAACATTCCAGTAAATAAATTATAAATGAGAAATAAGAACTTGAAGCAGCTCTGCTACCAAATAAATGTACAAGCAACACTATAACTAGTAAAATACTAAGTGGTGCTCCCTTGGAGTACAATAGTTATACACACAAAGAAAAAGGTGCAAATCCCAGTAGACAGGATGAGCAGAAACGCCATTACGGGGCACTCATGGTGGGTACAAAATATATCAAATGTATTGAATGTACATATGAACTAACAAGACAGACTACCATTAAAAACACAAACATAAATGAATCGTCCCCAAATTGTAAAATATATTTAAATGGGGATTTACCATTGTTTAATATGTATTCTAATACTTTTCTGCAAATTATTTTTCACGTGTATGCCTTCCCCACTCGGATTGGAGTGACGTCATACGTTCAGGACATAAGGTCAATTGATGGAGGACGCATACACACGCCCCTGACAAAGCCAGTTTGGTGAAACGCTGTGTTGGGGTTTCCTTCTGAGCGTCCCCCCTTCTTATACACAGTCAGCTGTGTGACTAGCAGTTACTTGGTGTACGTTAGATATAGAAAAAAAGGAATGAGCGCTGCTGGCTTGAAGATAGGCTGGAGGCAGGTATAATTCAATTAGTTTATTTAGGCATAATAGCCAAAAAAGTAAAAACACAACTGAATCCTCTGACGCGTTTCCCGCTCTTAAGGCGCTTTATCAAAGAGTGATCCTGGTTCGAAATACGCTATTAGCCTCCTACCCGCAGCACAGGTGCACCACATTCCGCCCTAATCAACACAAACCAATGGTAACCAAATACCCCCAGGTAAGTAAGAGCCAATGAGGATACACCAGTCTACGGAGGAGGTACTATAGACGCACCATATTGAAAAACATAGACTGTATCATCTATTTACACACAATCTAAATGACTAGGTCTATAGATACTCTGAAAGCACACTTATACATTGACTGCAACTTTCCTCCTAAGAGGTAATAACCATTAGATGATGAAGCCCACCTTACACCATACAACTATTTATATATACAGCCTTGATTTAGATGGCAACAAAAAGATACAAAAAAAAAGTAACAATGATAATATGACCGTAGTACATGGAACCATAATGATTAAAACTGAACCATTCAAAAAACCTATAACACAGAAAGAACAAAAGGAATAATCAAATATACATCTTATTATTAATAAAAAAAGGTTAAAATAATAGAATTCGAGAAATCCCAGAAAGAGACTGTAAAACACTAACTAATTACACAGCACTAAAAACATATATAAAAAAAAAGTATATATGTAAAGAAATGTGTATACACAAAACATAAAAACAAATCAAACTTACTAATATGCTAAGGAAAATAATAACAAGTTATTTGTTAAACCTTGATTATTAAACAAATATATATATTACATACACATGATGGATGAGACAAAACAAAGAGTATAAAGTTTCATAAATGACCTGAACCTACTATGGTAAAAAATGCAACTCAATATCGATAAACCTTGTAATGTACACAACTAGCTTATTAGTAAATTTTTATCATACTAGGTCCTCTATTAGGGATGTGTCAGCGATTTATGGATCTTTGGGAGATGGTAAAAGATGGGTACCATTGGATGGACTGGATACAGAAAACCCAACTCTTTGGTGTTAAGGACATATAATACCTGCCTGACCAGTTCTCAGTTCTTATTGAAAAGCCTGGGTAGGATCTGAAGTCAATTTCTTGTATGATAGAATATCAGTTAATTGTCTGCATGCCTCGATTTTATAATCTTCAGAGGACTGAACAACGATTGCTCCTCCCTTGTCTGCATTTTTTATGACAAGGGATTTACCTTGTTGGAGACGAAGTAATTCACGTTGTTCATCCTCTGTCAGATTATTAATCTTTGGGGTGCCAAATCTGAACCCTTTGGCCAATATTCTCAGGTCCCTCTCTGCCAACTTCTCAAAGGTGGCAATAAAGGGTCCCTTAGAAGCATTGGCACAAAAGACCGATTTCTTCCTGAAATGTGTATGCTGGTGGCTAAAGAAACCAGATGAAATGTCTTCTATTGATTCTACATCGGATTGTTCCCTAAGTTATCCCTCCATGTCGGATAACACACAATGTTCCTTAAAGGTAAGATAACGATTTAGGGGGCCTGGGTCCAAGTCACTCTCCCCCAAAATATTTTGGGGAGTTTGAGTGGGTTCCAACATGGCTTCCCCTACTGTATTCTTATCTGCAAAGAATTTCTTTAGGCCAAGTTTGCCGGTAAAACGTTGCAGGTCTATAATGGTGTCAAGGAGGCAGAAATTGCTTTGGCGGGCAAAATTGAGACCCTTATTCAGGAGTGTCAATTGATCTTTTGTGAGTAAATTTTTTGAAATATTAATCACATTATTTCCCACATGGTTTATGAATATTTATTTTCGTGGCCCCCCTTTGCTGTTCTCTTCTTCCTCTTGGACCTCCACGTCCTAAAAAAAAGGCCTTGATTCCCAATCTTTCTGTATCTGCGCAGAGGGTCACGTCCAACCTGGAGTGGAGAGTCTCTGTGTACTCCCCCTGTGTTGTTCCTTGTTCACAAAATGTCCTCACTATGGTCAAATGATAATGAGGGGCCCCTATTCTCCCCATCTGAGGCATCTGATTCAAAGCTAGATGTATCTGCATAGCGATGTAAAGTGGTAAAGTGAACACAGGCGCAAACAAATAAAAAGTGGACACTAATAATAAGTGACTAATCAAAAACTTAAATAAGTGAAAAATGTGATAAAATTTAAGTAAATACAGTTTCACCCCCTGCTCTGGAACCCACTGGAAGGGGTAGTCTTCACTCTTCCCCCACAGTAACAGCAAAACACACAAAATCCACGGGGAGCATGGGGAGGAAACAAAAATAAATTTAAGTGCAGCAAAAATGACAATGTGAAAAAAGCCTTCAATTGACTTTGCTCTAATGAATTGACTACTTACAAGATTTAAGAGTCAAAAAGGCAGGGTTGACTCAAACGGTCAGAGGTAAGTGGATGATGCAGTTGTCATCAAAGTGGATCAGGTCCCCAGGATCACGTACCCCAATGTAGAGAGAAAAACTGGCATAGCGCAGATCACTGAATAAGACACTCCTGAGGAAGAAAGCAGTCACTTTCGAAACGCGTAGAGTGGGAGTCTTATTCAGAGAGGAGCATACAGCAGAGGAGTTGCAGGAGGATCCAGCCCTCACCGAGCGGCGAAACCGGAAGTGACGTCACACGCCAGTCTGACTGGAGGCTGAGGCGGAGGAGTGGGGGAACGTTGTGGGACGGTGAGCCAGCTGGCTAAAATCTTCCTACACTAATGCAGTGTGATATGCCCGTTTTTTATTGTTAGAATGTGAGTATAATATTTTATTGTTATAAAGCTATTTTTATCTTGAGTGATCTGCGCTATGCCAGTTTTTCTCTCTACATTGGGGTACGTGATCCTAGGGACCTGATCCACTTTGATGACAACTGCATCATCCACTTACCTCTGACCGTTTGAGTCAATCCTGCCTTTTTGACTCTTACATCTTGTAAGTAGTCAATTCATTAGAGCCAAGTCAATTGAAGGCTTTTTTCACATTGTCATTTTTGCTGCACTTAAATTTATTTTTGTTTCCTCCCCATGCTCCCCGTGGATTCTGCATAGCGATGTTTCAAAATAGATTTTTTGGGGTTGCTTGTTCTATCCCTCTCGTTTTGTGATTGGTGGGGGGGATTTGGCTCTATTTTTGTTCATAATGGGAATGGATGTTTTTTTTCCAAATATAGACCTGGTTCTTGATGTAATCCTGCTGGTCTCTCTCAAACTTATTTTGCTTTTTATTCATTATCACTTTCTCCACCTCGTCTATATTTTGTGATAGTATAAGATCATTATTAGTGAAGTGTTCCATCTTATCAAAGGATTTAAGTTTGGTCTGTAACCCCTTTATTTCTTTTTCCAATGTTGACTTCTCTTCACTCTTGTGTTCAATAATGATTTTAATTAGTTTGAAAGAGCATTCATCCAAAACTGATCTCCGCTTATTCTCAAATTCTTTATCATTAAATCCAAATGTGGGGGATTTTTTTATTCTCAAACCCCTTGGTATTCTATTAACCCTTGTGTAGTTCTCCAAGGTAATGTCCCACCACAATCTCACATTGATTGTGAGTAATTTCTCAAGTTTTTGAAAATATGCCATCAAGTCGGATGGTTCTTCACAGAAAACACCCCCACTTTCGTCAAATACATGTTCAGTCCGCGTACTGCGCCTAGTATGATCGCTGCACTTATGTACATAGGCCCGATAGGCACGGGCCCAGGGCGGCAAAATATTGCTGCAGCAATTATAAACATATTGTGTTCTCGGCCTATCAGGCCTGATGGGAAGTTCCTTACCTGCTGCCGCCTCTGCCTTCAGTCTGCAGCGTCAAATGATACACAACGTCACAGCATCAAATTACGTTCCGTTGCCATGGCACATCACGTTGGAGACACTGCAATTTCGAAGAAAATGGAGGGCGGCAGCACAGAGGAGGCACCAGGTAAGTGCCATGGGGCAGTGGATCTGGAAATCCACTGCTGATTATATTTAAAGACATTAACTGTTCATGCAAAGATATGTTATAGGCGTATATGACAGATCGAGATTACACACACTATATATATATATATATATATATATATATATATATATATATATATATATATATATATATATATATATATATATAAAAAATATTGTGTGTTATCTCGATATGTCGTATATGTGTAACTGGATATGTCTTTTCTAACTTTCTTTCCCCCTGTTATCCCTGTTATGTAAGTCCTGTTAGCTGCAGGCAGTAACAGGTTCAATCTATGGACTCTTGACCCCCCTCATGCCCTCTTATGAGTGATAGAAGTAAGGTGGTAACTCATGGCCTGTGTAAGCCTATCTGGTATAGGTATAGACCATGAGCCCGTCCCTTCTTCATCCTCCTAGGAGGGTGTGACAAAGTTAGTGTCAGTCCTGCTCCTGCTCTGGAAGAGAGGATGTCCTGTTCCTGCTCTGGAAGATTGAGGAAGCAGAGAGCTGTCAGTCTCTTCTATGGCAGGATGAGCGTGCTATCCCTCAGTCTTTGGACTGAGGGAACATCAGATCCAGCCACAGAGTCCCTGTACGACCAGGGGCCATCACCATCCAGAGGTCTGGGACCTCTGAGACTCTGCATCGCTGTATGAGGATCTGCAGTGGATGCCTGCAATATAATAAAGACCCTTGTTATGACACTCCTGTCTAAGTATGTCCTTGGGCAGGAGGGAGAGAATGCAGTAGTGGGGGCTGATTTCTGGACACCCTGGAACCCACTACAGCTGGAGGCACTGAACACCAAGAGAATGAACCTAAGCCTGTCCTAATCTCCATTACATCACAGATCAGACTCAGCTCTCCTGACCCTAACAGGTATTGCACCACACACAAGGTAGCATATGCTGTGTATCTCCCACTGGGGGGGGGGGGGAGAAACAATGCTACATTTGGAGGCACTGCTGAGATTAGGGCAGGCTTTAACAGTAAGGGCAAGGCAGCAAAAGAAGAAAGTAGGCCTCAGAAAGAAGGGAGAGGGGGTTTAGATATAGTGTCCAGGGAACCCCAGCCTACCATAACCAGGGACCATTTTCTGAGTTTCACCCAGGGGAGGAGCTACGTATTCTCAGCCAATCAGAACTGGTGTTCCTGCTGGGAGGAGTCTGCAGCGCAGCTCCAAGAGCTCATTCACTACTGAGCTTAGTAAGAGGAAGGAATACTCATGTCTCTCCCAATCTACCTCAATATGGCTGCTGCTACTGAGTTGCTCGATCTGGAAGTCTCCAATTATTCCCTCCCAGGTGGCTATCTGATGGTGAAGATCGGAGGCCAGATTCATTTTCGGTGTATTTGCGTGCACTGGCGACCCTGTAGGCCTCTGTGTGGTGCCTGCACTGTGGCACTTCTATCTGCGGCCTGCAAGCCCAGTGCCACCGGAGGTATGTGTGCCTCCTTCAAGAGCCGTTACCCTGACTGGTGCGGTCTCGTTTGTCTTCCCTGCCACGGAAGCTGTGGGCCCGTTCGCCCTTATCAATGTGGCCGAATGCCCAGGTGTCCCGATGCCACCTACTGTTCCATCTACTACCGCGGACCCCGCTGTGGGCCCGTGTGCCCTACAACTGCCGGTCCAGTCTACTATGATGGTACCAATGGTCACATGCCTGGGATCTGTACCTACTGACGTCCCAGAGGGTGAGTTGACTGCCCCAGGTGTGTCGGGTGTGAGTCCCCAGGTGACCGCGTAGCAAGGTAGCTCCATACATATGGTCGCCGGGTGACTGGCTTGCCCCGTCATCGCGTCCTGGCAGAGGTTTCCCCCATCAAGGAAGAAGATGACCTCTACTGGGCGGAAGCTGTGGAGAAGAGCCCTTACCTGCTGCCCAGAGAGGAGTTCCAGACCCACCGCGTCCATCCCGGAGCCTGCGGAGTTTCCAAAACTTTCTAAAAGCTCTGCAACCCCCGATGACGTCAGTGCTGTTGCTGATCCTGTGCTGGAGAGGGAAGGAGTTGCTGTAAAGACTCTACGGTTTGCGGGACCCGTAGAAGCAGATGATGTCCCTTACCTGCGGATGGGTAAGACTTCAACTCTTTCCCTCCAACAGGAGTCTGGTGTGGACTACACCGATGCGGAGCCACCAGGCGGAGCCCTGTTTGGAGAGTGGCCTGGAAGTGACGGACTCACTGGAGTCGTTGAACTTGAGCCAGACAAGTGCTCTCGCGAGACTGTCGCAGGACATTGACGTCACAAAGATGGCGTCTGTTGCAATCCCTATTAGTTCTGCCTTACCGCTGGCCCCCACAGTGGTGGAGTCGGAACCCTTACCGCCTCGTGCCCCCTATTTTGTGGTACAATGCCCCGGTCATGGACATCGTGTTCCGGAGGTTGTTCCGCCATCTTCAGCCAAGGGCTGTAGTAGGCCTGCCCTATATATACCTGCCCGACCCAGTTCCACTCCCAGTTCAGTCACTGCCCTGTCCCCAGAAAAACCTGTTCAGAGGAGGGTATGTGCCCTATTGCTACACCTGGTGTTAGTGGGTGCAGTTCTGGGGACCCTGTCACATCTACATTTGTACTGTCTGCATTTCACAGTGACAGTGTGCCCTGGGTTGTCTTCTGATTTGAGGGATTGGTCTTATGGGAGGGAGGATAGTGATACTGATTAATCTGAATGCACTGTACCCATGTTATCCCGTAATAACAAAAGACCCTTGTCTACAGGACCATTTGGGTCCTATAGGAAATCCTCTAGGTCCACCTCCCAAGTATCTGATACATCTGGGGTATCGTCCCAAGTAGGCCACAGTAATTGACCTTTTGGCCCTAAACCATTGTCCAGGGAACCCCGTAAATGGTGGGACCCCATGTTTCAGGGTTATGCCCCTGAGATCAAATACACCCGAATTGTGTTGGTTAATGGACCAGTAGTGGACCACTGGTGGGAAGAAGGTATATTTTCACCAGAAGAATCGGATGAGGCTCTCTGTAAGAGAGAGGTAGAAATTAGTCTGGGTGTTAGAACACCTAAGGGCCCCTCTACACTGTGCCAAACCCTAATGGCCCAGGATTCTGGGTACTACCTGGCCAGGGAGCTGGTCCTATGGTCCTGAAGCTTAGCCGAGCTGACCGGGCCATAAGAAATAGATACCCACAGTTATAATTTCCCCTATGTCCCAGAGCCTATAATTCAGGAGATAGAGGATCATCGGCATGAGTGGCTCGAACTAGCGGTCACTGATTATCTCCAAGCTAAGACCAGTTAAGTGGAATTCGTGACTGAATCTAATATTTGCTAAATTATGAGGGAATGGCTCAAAGGGACGTGTATATATGGACAGAGTGGAAGTTCGCCAACAAGCGGGTGCCCCTAAGGTATACTCTGTTTGGGTGGAGGACTTCGAGGAACGGCCTGTTAAGAAGCCAGATCCTAAGTATTATAAATAGTCTATATACTCTGTCAGTTAAGAATAATAATGTATATCATCGCTGTATCATCGCATCATGTAGTGGATGATTTGGGTTTTTGTAATTATGATCTGTATGGTATATGTAAATTTTGTGTTATCTTTCTGGTCTTGGACTGACAGATGGTGCATCAAATTTGGACCCCAAGCGAGATCGTTAGGAATTTCACCCATGGAAGAGTGTAACAGGGTATGTCTTATCTACTTGTCTTTCCCCCTGTTATCCCTGTTATGTATGTAGCCAGGTTCCCCTCTGCCTTTCGCCCCCCCTCACCTTGCTGGCGATCGCGGGTTCCGTCGAGCCCCATGGCGGACCCGTCGGCGGTTGCAGGAGAGGGGGGGTGGATAGGGAAGGAGTGCGGAGGTTGCCGGGGACGCGTGCGGGCGGTTGTTAGGGCCGCATTCGCATTGTTAGGGCTCCCGGCGGCTCCCGTGCAGGGCGCCCCATCTTGAATAGTTGGCACATGCGCAGTAGGCTCCGGCGGCCCCGACGAATTGCGCATGCGCAGTGGCAGCCCGCAAAACCCTAGCCTACCAGGGAAGGCTCTTGGACGGGACTACGAGTCCCATGAGCCTTAGGGGACCCCACGTGGCGCCAGGGAGCCAATAGGGCTTAGAATCTCCCTGCTGAGGAGATTTTTATACATTTTGTGCGCTGAAAGAGCCCACATTAGTCAGGACCAGGAAGAGTTAGGGGAAGGAGGTGAGTGCAGGGGTCTGTGACTGTGACGGTAGGGTGGGTTTGGCCCGGGGTTAACGGGGTTACACCCCAAGGGCCCCCCTCTAACCTCGCCAGGGAGACAAGGGTTTAACTGGGCTGAGGCCCAGAAATGTGATTTTACCCTTGTTATAACCTGTAAATGTATTCTCCCCTGTTTCCCTGTCCCATTGTAATGTCTGGGTTAATCAGTGTTTGCATAACACACACACTGGATCATCAGGGGTTAATAAGCTACAGTTTAAGGAAATTCCATTGTATCTTGTCTTTTCAGGAAAGTTGGACTTCAAAGGGCTTAATTGAAGTTGAGTGTGAAAAGAGAAGGTTTTAGAACCCCACATGATAGATGCAGATGGGGGAATGCAAGCTTTTGCCTAAATATTGGTTCTCTGTGTTTTAAAACTGCAATGCATTTGGTTTGTCCTGGGATTTAAACCCAGGTTGGTGACAAAAGGCAGTGCTGAATAAACAGTTACCTGAAAACTGGTATTTTGGTAACGGAGTAAGCCAGGACCCTGAGCCTTGGAGTACAGCCTCCGGGTCACCCCCCAAGTACACACATATTAAAAATATAACTTTGTCATAAGAGGGACATATATTTTTGATAAAGTGACTTTTTGCAGTTTTTGAAATACACAGGCAGAATGCTAATGGTGTGCTAATGTACAGGCAGAATGCCTGCCTTTGTAATGCATGAGGAACCAAATGGTGCCTCATATGAGTCTATTCACGTTTGATAGTCACTGGAAGTGTATATCAACAGAGAGGTGTGATACATCGCCCTGATCAATAGGTAACTGACCTAATTGGTTATGCGAAAAGCTACAAGCCGGCTTCAAAAGGTTTAATTGATGGGGCCAGGGGGGGGGGGGGGCGCTACCCCAAACAAGATATCTGAATTGGTGTCCTTATTAAATATAAGAATATTATGAGATGTCCTTGGCTGAAAAGGATAAGAGTTACATATTTGTAATCGTGGGATTTAGCATATCTTTGGGAGTCTAAACACTGTATATGTACCTGCTGCTAAATGCCAGATATTAATATCTCTATTAATTTTCATATTACACTGTAATTTTTGGTCTCTCTGCGAGCGTCAGGTGTCAAGGATTGCATTAATATATCTCACCTGACTGTGGGTATTACGGAACGGACGTTATGCAATGATTTGCAGTAAATATGAAATTTTGGTTGAGTTCTGAGAAACTGCAACCCCCTGCTATGATAATGAGCAGGAATGACAAGCCTGGTCATCAAAGGCTAAGTGGCTAATTGCTTATGCTTGGCCCAACGGACAAAAGGAATTAACCAGAGTAAGTGTAACTTTTCACACTGACCATGGAATTCCAAACCGAGCTTCAAAAGCTTCAAAGGGGATTTTACTAGACGGCACGGAGCCGTAAACTGGGAAAGAGGGGGTTAAAATGATATATAAGTCAGAACCACCTTTTACCCACTGTTGTTCATGTTGGTCATGCAAATGTCTTCATGCAAATGTCTTCATGCATGTGTCCTGCCTGTTTTGCTGTGATGTCAACTGAGATATGGGAGAAGTGGCAGTCTGTGTCCTGTTGGCTTTCTGCCCTAATCTTTAAGTAAGTGTCTATATTTTGCCTGTTATTTGTACATATTTGCTGTGTTCACCTTTATCAAGGAATAAAATCACTTTATTATATCTTAAGTCTCGTCCCAGTTCAAACCCAGGTATATATATATTTATATATAGTTTTGGTGTCAATTACAGCCTGTCGCAAGCTCTCGTGACAGTGACCCACTGCATTAGGCCAGCAGCCCCCGAAGGCCCCAGTTAGGTCCTGAGCCCCTCACAGCTTGTGGTGCTAGAGGGACAGGCCCTAGGTTAGGGACCCTGTCACATTAGTACAGTGTTAGATAGGGACACAGCGGACACTGCGCTCCCCGAGAAGAGGCTTGGGCTCAAGCCTACACCCCAAAGAGACAAAGACTATCTCGAGGGTGTGATCGCCCCTGGCGGAACCTCGTGCACAGAAGCACCGGATCACAGACGGGATCACCAAGCGGCAGATCCTTTTCGAAGTTGCTTGCAGGCCCGAGTGCAGGAGTGCTCGGCAGGTACCTTCATAAGTTTAGCAGGGCACCATCACTCAACTGCATGCTTTCATTAATCACCTCAACACTAACCCATTCAATCTTTCATTTACTTCTCAGCACCATCACCATCACATCTCTTATCTTGATCTCTGTTTATATGTTGATTTAGATATGAGAGTCCATACAGACATATACAGAAAACCCAATGCTCGTAACACCCTACTACATGCTACTAGCTCCCATGATAAAAATGTATTCAAAGGCATACCTCGGGGCCAATTTTTACGCATTCATAGGAATTGTTCTAACATTGAGGATTTTGAAATCAGATCATTGGAGATGATCGAGAGATTTGAGGCTAGAGGATATGATCCCATTATTCTTCAAGAGGCTTATCAAAGTGCAAAATTAGAGCCAAGAAACAATCTAATCCAACCACAGGGTACCATTTCTAATAGTAAACGTAATAAAACTTTACAACGTAGTAAAGAGAATAACCAACTGCCACCTTTTTTCATCAACAGATTTAGCAACCAGGCTTATGATATCAAAAGGATTACCAAAAAAAAAATGGTATATCTTAGCCACTGACCCTTTTCTTAAGGATATGGTGACCCATGATCCAAGAATAGTTTTTCAAAAATCTATAACAATGGGTAATTTGTTATCACCAAGTGTGCCTAAATTGACTTTAAATTCAAAGGGATTTTTCCCAAATCTAGGGATAAAAATTTATCGGCATGTGGCTGCCGATAACCCACTTATCGGCACTTTTCGGCACTTTTTGAAATCGGCTGTATTCAAGTAGCCCCGATCAGCTTATCAGTGCTGATCGGCACTCAGAAATGGAGATTTCATCTGCAATTGGTCCCGCCAACTAAAGTTGGCAAGCTGGAGGGGAGAAGGATCGGCAAGATTGCCGGGACGGCACTTAGAAAAAAAACCTCATCTCTACATCAATGGAGTCAATGGAGCGGGGACTTATAACATTATAGGACTGTTTATGTTCTATTGCTCATAATAAAAATGTGCTTGGCATTACAGTGTCGAGGTCATTCACTTCATCGTGTCACCCCTTACATTTATTATTTGCATAACATTGTACTTTTCAATGTTATGATGATTTGCGTGTCACATTAGTCTTAATGTTATGATGTGTCAAGGGAAAATCCTATACTCAACTCTTAAAGGAACAGGTCACATAATATGAAACATGTTACTTAAGTGTGCTTCAATTTATTATATGATGTAACACATTTCACACATCTAACAGATCCAGCGTATAGTAATGTTGCTATACATTATACAATGCTTGTAATGTGTAACGCATGATCAAACGTAAATGTAGCTGTTTGTTTCCATGTTTACATGTACTTTGTGACCTCCCTCTTTTGATGTCGTTCGCAATTGGACACTCAATAACATTGCATGTTTACATTGTACACGATGCATTAGAATCACTTCATGCTAACTTATACACACATCTATAATAGTTACTCATTTTTACACGATTGAAACTGAATCAATAGCAACTATCCTGATGGCATTAAATTAGGCATATGCACATTACAATTAGTTCATGTGAACAGGTGACAATAACATGCCAAATTACACATGTTGCAACGTAGTTTCTCAACGTCAATGTCATGGTTGTATCCTAATGAGATGACTGAGTGTTGTGTTCTGAAGTGGTACATGCATTACACATTCCAGAAATACTTGCCAATAAATGGTTGTACAATGCTTAACGTTACATCATTCTCAAATATCATGATTGCCTGGTGAACACACATAAATAATCCTTTTAATTGCTACTGGATACATGTTGGGAGTGAACAACTTGGATATGTTAATGTAACACCTTGCACTTCAGCAAGTCACCTGACATCATCACATAGGTATTTAAAGGAGGGCAATTACCTGCGCATTCACAGCTACAGACCTGAAAATGATGCGAATGTTTATGAGATTGAGGAAGATTCTATTGGACGAGAGGCTTGCTGATGGAGAGGATGTCACAGGCCAAGGAAGGGACAGGGACAGTGGCAGGGACAGTGACAGGCATGCAGACAGGAGAGGGAGAGGTCGAGGGAGAGGGCAAGGAGATGAGAGGAGAAGAGAGAGGAGAGAAGTTGTGCCTCATCCTCGTTTGTACAGGGAGAGAACCCTGTTAGATGGGATGAGTGAGGAGGAGATTGTAAGTCGCTATCGTTTGAGTTCAGCAGCAATCTTAGCTCTTTATGAAGAGATACGGGGAGATTTAGATTTTGTGACAGCCAGAGGTCGTGCAGTCCCTGGGCTTGTTAAAATGCTGTGCTCATTACATTATCTTGCTTCCGCGTAATTCCAGACAACTGAGGGCATAGTGGGCGGGGTCTCGCAATCTACATTCTCGTGCGCCTTTATCCAGTTTCTATGTGCACTGAATAGACGCGCTAGGAATTATATTCATTTTCCTACAGAGCACACAGAGTGGCTGGAAGTCAGGAATGGCTTTTATTCCATAGCCGGGATACCATGTGTGATGGGTGCAATCGATTGCACCCATGTTGCTTTGATCCCGCCTAGTCAGAGTGAGCATGCTTACCGCAACCGTAAGCACTACCATTCCCTGAATGTACAGGTGGTATGCGATGCCACGATGAAGATTATGCATGTGGTAGCCAAATTCCCTGGTTCCAGTCACGATTCCTCTATCCTGAGAAACTCATCAGTCTTCCATGCTTTCGAACAAGGCTATTTTGGACCTGGTTGGCTGGTGGGTGAGTACATATTATGATGTGTTAACAAACAACTCTTGGTTTTCTAGGAAATGTTGGATGTAATAATGTTAACACAAATTGTTTCATATTTGTGCACGATGGATTATAGGTGACTCAGGATACGGAATTAGGCCATGGCTGTTGACCCCTGTGGCAAACCCTCAATGTGAAGTAGAGGAGAGGTACAATGTTGCCCATATATCTACGCGATCCGTCATAGAGAGGACATTTGGGCTTCTCAAGACAAGATTTAGGTGTCTCGATAGAACTGGTGGGGCACTTCAATATAAGCCTGCTAAAGTGTCTGATATTATAATTGCATGTTGCATTTTGCACAATGTGGCACTCCGCAATAATGTACAAACAGACATACGTCAGGGCTTGGAGGAGCATCCCGTCAATTTACCAGCTGACACTGACCAAACAGCCAGTGGTGTTGAGACACGTCTGAATGTCATAAACACATTTTTTTCATGTAAGCAAATACATATATGTTCATAGTACTACATAGATGTATTCATTCTTTGTTATGATAAATACATTTGTCCAAATACATTTCACTTAGGAAACAGATGAATATGGTTCGCACACCTTTCTCTTCTCTGCTGTGTGGACAATTGCATGTGGCACCGGTATGTCATTCATTAACAGGTTGTATTATACTTCTTACCACTAAAAGGTGTTATGTGTACGTCAGGAAATAATGTGTAATAAATCTATATTTTCTGTACATGCTATTTTTGGTTAGGCATACACAATAAACCTACTATGTCGATAGCCAATAGCTAGTGCAGTATGGTTACATACAATTTTGCTTTTGGAGTGTGACATGTGAGTCACAATGATGTGTACACTATTGTGTATTTCAGATCATATTTGACGTATTATAGATGTTGTTTCATATCACATACAAAATTGTCAATTCTGTGTGTTGCTTACCTTAATGAACATGTCATGACAATGATTTATATTCATTCATGTTTTCTTTTTTCAAGGTATATCACTTCAATGACTGCTCATGATATGTATTTCAATTCACATCTGTCATAAGATGTGCAAACCTCGATACAGGTATAGTTACAGGATGTATAAACAGAACATAATGAAAAATATGTGACAATTGAAACATGTCGTTTCTGTATTGTGTCCGTGCGTTTATCTACACTTGGTGGTTATTGTGCAGTGTGTTTTAAAATCATTAGGGACATTACATAACATGTAATTTAGCAAACGTAACAACATGCATTCATGGAATATAGGGGTGGGGGGAGAGAAGGGGATAAACCCTGCTCAGCTATTGATTATGGGAGGAGAACATCCATTGATGCACATGAGCGATGTTAACACTCAATGCATGTTTGTATGAAAAGACCCCAATGTTTTAAACTTCATTAACATTGCAATGTGTGTGATTAGTTGTTGTATCACTTCATCTTCATGTTGATTACTACATTGTCACATGTGTATGTATAAGTTAAAGATGTGTGTTGATTTGACGTACATGTAACATGTGTCAAAATGTTAACACCATTCCAAAGTATAGTTCTGTGGATTCTCAACTTTTCCTAATTCATTCAACACAATGACAATGTAGTTAATATAATTTTTATTTCATTCACGTTAGTTATTCATAATGATCATGTTCCTTTATAACTAATGTCAACATATGAACATAAATGAAGTGGACATTTGCATACGCACACATTTCAGCAACAGTGTGTGTGTGTTGTAGTTTTTGTGTGATCATGTATTTCTACCAGAAATAATATAAACCAACATAATAATGTTGCTTTTATCATCGGCCTCACTTAGCTATGTATGTGTTGAACGTTTACTAATAACACTAAACTATAGTTAGTCGTGTGAATAAAATGTACACACAAATGTTCATGGTTTCATGATCTTTAACTAACATTCATTAGCTCATGCATGTTAGGTTATCACTACAACTTAGGTGATAATATAAAATGCACATGACTAAACAGTTTCTATCACCTCACTATTGTTATTGTGTACGTTCAGATACAATGTCTACGAGTTGTTATGTAGCATTTACATTCTTTGAAAAGTCACACGTGAGATTATAATATATAGTAGATTAATGTGTTTGCTGAGTGATAATGTTGGTTGCATATATCACATGGCAATACATATAATGTTAGTAGAAAAGAACAAAAAAAAATATAAGTTCGAACTTCAGTGCTTAGCAACATCATTATGTTAATTAAGTGCATAGTAAATATTTGCACAATAGGATAACATTATGTAGTGATTGTTACTCTGCGCACAAATCATTGAAAGCATTGTTACATATTTATTTTAATAGTTGTTCGCTAGTTGTCACAATCATCTAATATAACGATTGGCTCATCTGAAATCATACATTGGTCCCATGTATTCATCCGCGACATCTGTGAAATACAGCAAACACATGATGTTCAAAGATGGCACATTTATATATGTCTCAGCATGACAAAGCTTAATACATACGCTATATGATTGTGGATATTCACGCATAAGTAACGTATATGTTTAAACTGTAAGGATAAAACTACAGATACAGAACTGTCTCATTTTTCTAATGGCGTTGCTGGCATTACTACTGATATGTTTTTTCCGGTGCCTGTATACATAATAATGTGCACGCACAACGTCTGTTGCGCGCGCATGTCACGAATGTGTGGACTAAGTCTTAGCGCATGCGCAAAACGATGTGTACGCTGTCCGTTCAATACATGTCCCTCCATGGTGCTGCTAGCAGTACGCATATCATGGCTGGAAGTTATGATATGGAAGCGAAACAAATTCACTTCTACACACGTACATATGTAAACTTTGTAAACGGACGTGTGCCCACGGAAAAAACGGACGATCAGCCAATGAGCGAACAAAATATGTGTGACGTCATGTTAAGGCACCATGAAATGCACGCAAACACCCCTCCCACTGAATGAACATTGGCCTCCAGCGCTGTGCACGCACCGCCCCACCGACGTGCGCATGACATACTGCACTGACCGTAACAATAAGCTACGGGCACAGCCAATACGGTTTCACGCGCGCACGTCGGTTGGGGGTGGGCCTTGCATCGGTAACCTTTTTAAGGACGCCTTGGGACATTACCACGGTCCCACGTCATATGTGGGCGACACTTTGTTTTTATATGTTGAATGCTAAACAATGAGGTGTGTGTGTGTTACAGTTAGTGTAACATGTTGAAATGATACTTTAAAAGCGATAATAATCTAAGATTTAGGACTCCGTCACCAATGTGTACTAATGGTTCGTCATGTAGTATATTGTTATAGGAAATAATGTCTTTGTGCACGCTACATGTAAGCCTGTCTGCAATGTTAAGCTGTATCCACTCATTTGGCTAACAAATGGTGTATATTATTAATGTAGACATATATAATTTGAGTAAAGGCATAACGAAATTTGTATTTACCAATCTTGTAGAAGTCAAAACTGATTTGGCTGCAACTGCTCGCTCCAGGAAGGCACAATCAGTATCATCCATGGTTGAGGCAACCGTTGAATCCTGAATCACACACATCTCCATGAGGGCGTCATATGGATCTGCAGTGGCTTCTTCAAACAAGACGTCCGGAGGTACGTACAGTTGTTGGTTGTTTTCCCATCCACATTGGTATTGCCCATATAAGTTTGGATACATATCATAGTAGTTATGTCCATCTTGCATCTGGTCTTGATGAATGGAGGGTGCAGGTAGATCAGCAGACGCGACAGTCGGTGCATAAATTATCTCCCTATGAGACACTAATGGGAAGACTTATGACTATCAGTAGTTCAAAAGAACAAATTAAGGACCATCTATTGGTAATAAAACAATTAATAAGTATTGTATGCCACTAATATATTTTTTGAGTCTCTCTAGGCATGAGGTATGATAAAAGTGCACCTACGCGAGACGGATTTAAAGGTCAAGTAGTTCCTAAACAAGCATGCTCTTCATCCCAGATGAAAAGGCCCATACTAACCACCAATACAGCAATTAAAGTGTCAGAAATTCCTGGATCCACGTGGCTCACATAAAACTCATTCCAGCTCCACCAAAGACCAAAGTCATCTAAAGCACAGCCGCATCAAGTTAACGTTTTGACGAGACATAAACTTTGACCGTTAACCAACGAGGAAAATAAGATACCAGGCAGAGGCCTGATCTTATCAGGAACATTTCATTTTTTCAAAGACTCAATATTTTTATTCTTTTATAGTGTGTATAAATTAGAATTTTACGATGTATGCACCATTGGGTCTGCGAAGGTATAACCCACAGAGAGATGACAGGATTGTCATGATGATGCTCTACAGAGCCTTGTCAGCAATACTCATCTGCCTGTGTTCCTTATACATCGCAGATATCTATCACCATGGTCAAGGTAACACTACACTAACCATCTCACCCACAAACATCACAAAGTCCATTGGTTCCTTGGAAGTGAGGCTTGTGAATTCTCTTGTATGTGTTTTGGCAGTACTCATCACTCTCTATGTATGTGTCATGTGCAGCAAAACTTTGATCCATAAGTGTGTTGCACCCCCACCGAGAGGAGGGGGTCACCCAGGGGCGTGTGTCAGCCACAAGGAAAGGATCACAAGTCAGCCATTTTTGACCATCGCAGACATTTTTTGTTCTGTTTTTCTGAGTGAATGATGTATATGATGCGTGCAGGAGTGATGATCATGCATTTCACTTCCACAGATACCAACCCCCTCAATTCTCAGTAATAGAATGTTGTGCTAATTCTCAAAATATATGAGGGTAGAGATAGATGCCATTTTTCTTTAGCTAGCAGCAGAAAGGTCACTTGCCTAAAATAAGTTTTTTGCATTTTTTGTATCCATTTTTACAGTTATTCAACACCAATCATTTATGGGTCAAGTGCCTCCAACAACCAGAAACAAGAGAAAAACACCAAATATTTCAGGGCTGAAAAGTAGTTTATGGAAAGAACAATTTTGGGATAGTTTAGTTCTAAATGTAGGAGGTGGGTTACTATATGACAAGCTTAATACATTAACAGATGTGTTAGATTATGTCCTCAATCACACCACTACAGCTATTGCATCACTAAACCAAGAACAGGTTCAGATCAGGCTTATGGCCTTACAAAACAGAATGGCTTTAGATTACATTTTAGCATCAAAAGGAGGTGTATGTGCCCTAATTAAAGAACAATGTTGTGTTTTCATCCAAGATCAGAGTAGGAAGGTACAGCATGAGTTACACAAGATATAAACTCAAGAAAGACTTAGGAAGGGAGGTGATACAGACTGGGACCCTTTGGGGCTGGTTGGATTGGTAGGATCACTAGGAGCGAAATTTTTGAATGCGGTATGTGTGTGCTTGTGATACTCGTTGTCATCTATGTTTGTGTCACGTTTGTCAAGGGCATGATCCACAAATGTGCCACCCCCTATGCAGACATAATGCCATTGTTTGCAGAACCAATTTACAGCAGTCCCTTGAAGAAAGAAGATGCCAAGTACAATGTTCTAACTCTGGAAAAGAATTTGGCTGTAACGCCATACGAGACTATGACTACATTTGGAAGGCACCCTCGTGCACTGTCCTATACCCTCAAGCAGCATTATGAGATGATGGAGCACCCCTGTGCCTCCCAATGTGTTTCTGGACTAAAATCATGCCAATAATTCTCAAAAAACAATGTTTTAAAGAATCAGAGGAGGGACTGACGAAGTTGAGACATTAGGGGGTCTGGCATAACAACATAACAGCATTTAGGATGAAGCCATTTTGTTTGAATATTTCAATCCGCCATCTTGTCTTGTCTCTGTGAGTCTTAATTTCTGTGTTTCATTTCTGTATAAACAAACGTGTGAAGCAGAGAATGGAATGTGTTCGCTCTTAGCTGACTTTATTGATCTTTCCTCATCCAATCAGCTTCAAATTGAAAGTGTAAACAGGCTAGAAGTCGTGAGAACCCGTGAGATAAGCTCAGATTCTTACAGAGAAACTGATTCTCATACAATATGCCAGGTGGCAGAATAGGCACATCCCATTTAACCCCATAATGGTTTTTAGCTGACAGACAGTTATCCAGTATTATTATGTATTACAAAATGACATCAGCTTTAGTATTGTTATGTATTACAAAATGAGGTAATATTAGTGATGTACAAGCCCCCCCATAAAGGGGTGGAGCTTTAGGTTTTAGGGTATAAATATATGGCATAACGTGTTATCTGGTAGAGAGCTTTTTTTCAAAAGCTGTCTCCTATGTGCACTTGACTTGAATAAATCCACGTGTTATTCTGTTTCTTAATAACCTCAGACTCTGTTTTTTATTTACGCTTTTCTCATATCCGATCATCTTGGGAACCAATACTGATATAGTACAAGTGGTAATCAGAGCATACCTGAAAGAGACCAACGAGTTGCCGATGGCCAATCCGCTCCTCGATCCCGTTCTACGAGAAGAGTGCAACCGGGTATATGCCTTGGAGCATCACGGGGACCTCTACAATTGTCAATGCAAACTGACAACCATATTACCAGGGGGAGTGCAACGTATGGCCGTCTGGTGCTGTTATCCCGAGCGAGATGAGAACAATCAGCTTTTCTCTCTGGACAGTACCCCTGAGGAAGAGGTTCAGAGAGGGTATAGGGTATGCCTCTCCCATAGTGGTGGTAAGGAAGAAGAACGGATCCGTACGACTGTGTGTCGACTATCGAACCCTGAACAATCGTAAGATACCGGACCAGTACAACCTTCCTCACATTGAAGAGATTCTGAATGATCTGAATGGAAGCCAATGGTTCATTGTGCTCGATTTACGATCTGGGTACTATCAGGTACCCATGAATGCAGAGGACCAGGAGAAAACAGCCTTCGTCTGCCCCCTGGGTTTCTACCAATTTACACGCATGCCCCAAGGTATATGTGGGGCCCCTGCTACCTTCCAACGCCTGATGGAGAAGACTATCGGAGACATGAACCCTTGGGAGTGTCTAGTCTACCTGGACGACATCATTGTCTTTGGAAGGACCCTGGAAGAGCACGAAGAGAGGCTGCTTAAAGTGATAGACCGTCTTGGGAAAGAAGGGTTGAAATTGTCCCTCGACAAGTGCCGGTTTTGTCACACCTCTGTGACTTATGTGGGACACATCGTGTCAGCTCAAGGAATCGCCACCGACCCAGCCAAAGTAGAAGCGGTCGTGAACTGGCCTCGTCCCGAGAATGTCACGGAGCTGCGATCCTTCCTGGGTTTCTGCGGGTATTACCGTCGCTTCGTGGAAGGGTACTCTAGTCGAGCTAAACCCCTGAACAATCTTTTGAAGATATACCCCGAAGATACAGGAAGGAAGGCCACGTCGGCCCGTCAACCGTTTGGCGATAAATGGACGCCTGAGTGTGAACAGGCCTTCCTAAAGTTGAAGAAAAGCCTGACCGAAGCGCCGGTGCTTGCGTATGCTGATCCAGAACAACCATACGTTCTGCATGTGGATGCCAGTCTCAATGGACTGGGTGCCGTCCTGCACCAGAAGCACCATGAGGGCCTTCGGCCTGTAGCCTACATCAGCTGCAGTCTGACACCCAGTTGTCCACAAGCTGGAGTTCCTGGCTCTCAAATGGGCGATCACGGAAAAGCTCCATGATTACCTCTACGGTGTTACGTTTGAGGTAAGGACAGATAACAATCCCCTCACGTACATCAATACCTCCGCCAAATTGGATGCAGCAAGGCACCGATGGCTGGCAGCTCTAAACAATTACCAATTCTCACTGAAGTATAAGCCGGGACCTTTGAATGTAGGGGCTGACGCCCTATCCCGACGACCAGGGCTAAGTGCTACTCCAGATGACGAGGAATGGGAAGAACTCCCAGGACCAGGGGTGCGAGCTATGTGTAGCACTGCCGCCATCATCAACGATCAAGTGGCCTTCTCAGAATTACGGGTTGCGGATTCCTTGGGATGCCATTCGCAAGCTGTCCCAGCAGCCTACTGCGATCCGAAGGGGATGAACATAACTCATGACAAAGTGCTACGGTGGAAAGATCTGGTAGACTACCAAATACAAGACCCTGTAATTAGTATTATTAGGCAAGCCGTTGAAAAAAGGAACCCAGTCCTCCTGAAGCGTGCTCCCAAAGACTTGGTCGCTTTGCTCATGCGGGAAGCGGACAGATTCGAAATTGATAATTGCTTACTCTATCAGGAGGTGCAATATCACAACCACCCGGATAGACGTCAACTAGTCCTCCCTAAGAATTTGCAATACCTGGTGTTAAAGTCCCTACATGATGAACATGGACATCTCGGTGTAGAGAAGACCTTTGGGTTGGTCCGAGACCGCTTTTTCTGGCCCAAGATGCGAGAGGCCGTAGAACGCCACTGTCGCCGTTGTTCCCGGTGTATACAACGCAAGACCCTGCCTACCAGAGCTGCACCCATGGGCCATCTGAAGAGTTCTGGCCCCATGGACCTTGTGTGTATGGACTTTCTGTGCATTGAGCCTGATAGCCGAGGAATATGCAACGTGCTGGTCATCACTGACCATTACACCCGGTATGCCCAGGCCTTCCCACGAAAGACCAGAAAGCCATCACAGTGGCAAAAATACTATTGGAGAAGTACTTCGTTCACTACGGCCTTCCAAACCGCCTTCACTCAGACCAAGGTCGAGATTTTGAGAGCACGCTGATCCGAGAACTGCTCAAAATGTTGAACATTGCTAAATCACGAACGACCCCGTACCATCCCGAGAGAGATGCTTTGCCAGAACGATTTAATCGAACTTTGCTGGACATGCTCGGAAATCTAAAGGGTGCTCAGAAGACTGAATGGAGTCGACACGTAGAGGCCCTGGTTCACGCGTACAACTGTACTCAACACGAGTCAACTGGATTCTCCCCATACTTCCTCATGTTCGGACGAGAGGCGAGACTGCCAGTAGATGTACGCCTTCGAGTCTCGACGGATGGGATACACAATGCTACCCATTTCAAATACGTGCAAAGACTCAAAGACAGCTTGCAACAGGCTTACCAACAGGCTGAGAAATCTACAGCTAAGCTGAATGCTGACAATAAAAGACGATACGACCATAAGGTCAAATATTGGGAACTTTGTCCTGGAGACGCTGTGTTGCTTCGCAATCTGGGAGTCCCGGGAAAACATAAATTGGCTGATCGATGGAGAGACGGTGTATATGAAATAGAATCTCAAATGCCTGGCCTCCCGGTCTATCGCATCAAAGACACTGATGGCCGGGTAAAGGTATGGCACCGTAATCATCTTCTCCCCATTCCACAAGTGGGGGATGAGGAAGCAGAAATATTGGCTACACTACTGAACGGTGAGTCCGATTCCTCAGAGATTGGTCAAGAGACTGTACATGATCATACCAATCTTGAAACTCTGGAAGATCCCATGGAAGGACCCTCTCAAAGGGATCCTCCCAATGGAGGGGCATCTCCCGGTGGAGCTACGGGTAAAGGGCCCTGTAGGCCAACACCTACTAAGGTGGCTCCAGCGGGCCAGCCTTTGGATCCACAGAGCCCGTGCTTTGTGCCGAACAGAGACTGTTCAGAGACATTTCTCCCCTCAAGGAAAGAGGCTGAGCCTCAAGACTGTACTTATTACTCCCCCGAGGGAGTTGCTGAAGAACACCTCTGACGGAGCCAAAGAGTCAGGTACCCCCCAAACCGGGTAACCTATGATCAAGTTGGGGCACCCCATTATGAGGCTCAGCAGTCGGCTCACAGCAAAGTGCAGTCCGTCATTGTGATGTTCAATGAAATGTACAATCTAATGTAGAGCGGACGAGTTAAGATTTGTATTTTATCGTTGCATTTTTATTATATAATGGTGCCATGCAAATTTTCATTATATACTTCTGTACACAGTTATATTCAGTTGTGTTCCAAGCGAGGACGTTGGGGTTTTTACCAGGGGGAGGATGTAGCCAGATCCCCCTCTGCCTTTCGCCCCCCCTCACCTTGCTGGCGATCGCGGGTGCCGCCGAGCCCCATGGCGGACCCGTCGGCGGTTGCAGGAGGGGGGGCAGATAGGGAAGGAGTGTGGAGGTTGCCGGGGACGCGTGCGGCCAGTTGTTAGGGCCGCGATCGCGTTGTTAGGGCTCCCGGCGGCTCCCGTGCAGGGCGCCGCCATCTTGAATAGTTGGCACATGCGCTGTAGGTTCCGGCGGCCCCGGCGAGTTGCGCATGCGCAGTGGCAGCCCGCGAAACCCTAGCCTACCAGGGAAGGCTCTTGGACGGGACTACGAGTCCCATGAGCCTTAGGGGACCCCACGTGATGCCAGGGAGCCAATAGGGCTTAGAATCTCCCTGCTGAGGAGATTTTAATACATTTCGTGTGCTGAAGGAGCCCACGTTAGTCAAGACCAGGAAGAGTTAGGGGAAGGAGGTGAGTGCAGGGGTCTCTGACCCATTGCATTAGGCCAGCAGCCCCCTAGGCCCCAGTTAGGTCCTGAGCCCCTCACAGCTTGTGGTGCTACAGGGACAGGCCCTAGGTTAGGGACCCTGTCACATTAGTACAGTGTTAGATAGGGACACAGCGGACGCTGCGCTACCCGAGAAGAGGCTTGGGCTCAGGCCTATGCCCCAAAGAGACAAAGACTATCTCCAGGGTGGGATCGCCCCTGGCGGACCCTCGTGCAAGGAAGCACCGGATCACAGACGGGATCACCAAGCGGCAGATCCTTTTCGAAGTTGCTTGCAGGCCCGAGTGCAGGAGCGCTCGGCAGGTACCTTCATAAGTGCACCAACAAATCACCTATCCATATATATTCTCACATAGTGGCAGCGCTGACCACGGGACAAAGGGGGTTAACAGTGGACACGGTGTGGGGTACATGGTGGTGGGGGAAGGTACACTCCTAGTGGAGTGAAAGACACTTTGGACTGCGTTATATGTTGTGGAGTTACCCCCTAGGGGAAGTAGTCTTATAAGTACATAGTGGTCACTGATAAGTAAAGTGTGTGATTATTCCTGCATATATATATAAACTGGTTATATACATCTCCGTGTATGTACTTATTGTATATGTGGGTCCTGTGTAGGCAACCTTCTACATTCCTAGAACCCTACACAGATGGAGGCGCTGCAAACCAGATCGAGCCGAAGGACTCACCCCAGGTTCCCAATAAGCGGAGGCTCAGGCCTCTTGTGAACCTACAGGTATATGCACCACACCTGGTAACACATAGGTTTCCACCCACACACACTATATCTGTGCTTGGGATAGAAGGAATACCTGTTACATGTAAGTCTTGTTAGCTGCAGGCAGAAACAGGTTAAATCTATGGGCTCTTGAACCCCCTCATGCCCTCTTATGAGTGATAGAAGTAAGGTGGTCTGTGTAAGCCTATCTGGTATAGGTATAGACCATGAGCCTGCCCCTTCTTGATCCTCCTAGGAGGGTGTGACTAAGTTAGTGTCAGTCCTGTTCCTGCTCTATAAGAGAGAGGAAGCAGAGAGCTGTCAGTCTCTCCTATGGCAGAATGAGCTATATAGCTCTATATATCTCTATCTCTATATATCTCTATCTCGACAATCCGGGGGGACTCGAAATTGCCCCTTGGTGATTGGCCCAAGCAGCGCACGTGCTGCTGTTTAATTTCCCCCGCTCGCACTGAAGGAAGGGGGAAAAAAAAGCCGGTGGCGGGTTCATATTGCTGCGGGAGATTACCCCGCCTCCGACTCCCTGAGCAGTGCCTTTCCTCCACCCCCACCTCTCTGACCCGCGCATTCCCTCCTCCCAAGCCTCTCTGACCCGCGCTTTCCCTCCTCCCCAACCTCTCTGACCTGCGCTTTCCCTCCTCCCCCGCCTCTCTGACCGGCGCTGTCCCTCCGCAGCCAGAGCGTCGATAGCGCAGCACTCGGGTGGGGAGCTCGGCACTTGGGGGGGGGAGCGCGGGAGCTCGGCACTCGGGGAGGGAGCATGGGAGCTCGGCCCTCGGGGAGGAGCGCGGGAGTGTGGGAGCTCGGCACTCGGGGGGGGAGGGAGGTGGAGAGCGCGGGATGTCTGGTCCCAGACCATAATATACATTTTTATCGTCGCTATATAGACGACCTACTGTTTATTTGGTCAGGTAGCACTGATACATTGCACGAGTTCTTTGTATATCTGAACAGTAATACATTCAATTTGAAATTTACATCTAAAACACATGGGAGCGAGATAGACTTTCTGGATCTGCATCTGTATGTGGATGCAGAGTCCAGGATCCAGACAAAGATGTTTAGGAAAGAGAATTCTAGGAATTCCTTGCTCAGGGCCAACAGCGCACATCCTCAACCACTCATCAGAGGTATCCCGAAAGGACAATTCCTTAGACTCCGGAGACTCTGTTCAACAAACCAGACATTCATGTTACAAGCAGAAGAATTATCAGAGCGGTTTAAACATAGGGGCTACAGACAGGAAGACATAAAAAATGCATATACATTTGCACTAAACATGGATAGGACAACACTTTTAAACCAGACCAAATCTAATAAAAGAAAATATGCACATCTAGACATCAAATCCTCTGAGGATTCACCTTTATTCATCACCACCTTCTCTAGGCAGGCACAACACATTAGAGCAATTTTGACAAAACACTGGGAGGTATTAAAACTAGACAAAGATCTTGAAAAATACATACAAGATCGACCAAGGATGGTCTTTAGAAAAGCCAAAACCATCGGTAACAGAGTATCCCCCAGTTTGTTTGATCCTGATAGGAAGATAAGAAAATCTAAGACGAAAGGCTTCTTCAGTTGTGGTAACTGCAAAATGTGCAAGTATGCCTCTTCTGTGAAACATGTTAAAAACATACATACTAAAAAGAACTATAATTTGTCTTCATTCATGACATGTAATACCAAATTTGTGGTTTACACACTCATATGCAAATGTGGTAGCTCCTATGTGGGCAGGACGATTCGCCCACTCAAAGAGAGGATCGCTGAACATGTCAGAACAATTATTAATAAAGATGAAAGATACCCAGTGGCACGCCATTTCTTAAAATGCCAGCTTGGCTCCATACACAACTTCAGTTTTAATGCGATTGAACACATATACCTCCATGTCAGAGGAGGAGATAGGGAGTCTCTCTTGAACCAAAGGGAGATGTACTGGATTTATGCCCTTGGGACTATGGTACCCAGGGGCATGAATCTAGACTTGGAACTTAAACACTTCCTGGTTTAAATAGCAATGATTTCCCAAATACATTGATTCATCGCATTATATGTATTGTTACAATATGATTGATATTAAGGACATATATCTGATCTACGTTTTCTTATTCCATATGATAGACTAATTGAGTGAGTTAGCTCTTGTGATGCATTACAGGCCACAGTTATGATGATTATGTACTTACTCATTCCATTGATGAATACCTACTATATAGGTCTCTCTGTGTCTCTGTACTGTTCTACACATTTACTTATACATTGTAAGATCTTATTGGCTTTGAATCGAAGAGTAGATTAGTTAGATACAATATTTTATTATTTGGTGTGAACCTTTTTCTAACATGTTCATATTTCGGATTATACTATGATGATAACATTGATATGTTCTTATATCAACTCCTTACACGGTCCAGACACTATCTATGTTCATGATATGTAAAATCTACTAATATTTGCCACGTTGTTCTGTCCATTTATCTATTTGTAGAATACACTATTTTCTATAGGTTTAACTTATGCCATTATCCCTTGTATTACCAACAGCTTCACCATTTCCTTGAAAGTGTTGTATTCGTGTTTTTAATTAACAATAGCTTATGCTATATTTGTTTTAATCACCGTGTATTGTTTTATGTGTATTTTTTCACATGCTTCTTAGTTGCAGGCAGCTCCCGATCCCACGGCTCACAGGGGGCGAGTTTGCAGCGAGGCCTCCCATTGGTGGCTTTGTCCGCCAATGGATTGGTCCCTCTGACTGACTCGCGAGAGTTTCATGCTGTGTGACGTCATCGCCGAGGGCGGGGGATTTGCTTCATAACTGATGTGCATGAAGACGCGAATTGGCTTTTTGACAAAGGGACGCAGGTCCCGAAACGCGTCAAAGTGATTATGTACCTTTGTTTGACCACCCAATAAATCGTTTTATCCTGCAACTGGCTGCAGCCCCCATTGTTTACTTGGCAGTGCTCCGCCATTGGCCCCTTTGGGACTACCTTTCCTGTACACAAGTTTGGCGTGATGCACCCACTCATCTGGGACAGAGCAGTGCTGCAAGAGGGAGACTTCACAACAATCATTGGCTGATTTGGTATGTACCTTTGGTTTCGCTGGGGGCTTATTTAGGATCTTTATGGTATATATGGAGATCTGAGTTGGCCGTCCAGTGTTACCTGTACACTTATACCTATGTTTATATTGCCTCACTGAGTCTCCCAAGCACTAATATATGCTCTAAAGGAAAAATCCTGGATTACAAATTAATACTTTGAAATACGTGTTTATATCCTTGGAACAGCTGAGACCTGACTCTGGGATAATATCCCTTACCGAACATTATTCTGAATTACTCTCTTGTTGCTTTATCTATCTATCTATCTATCTATATCTATCTATATATCTATAAAACTGAAAACATTGTATGTTTGCTGTGCCTCTGGGCAATCAGATTGGTCCATCGGTCCGTCAGTCCGCCTCTGGTCAATCTGATTGGTCCGTCGGCCCGCCCCGGCTCTCATTGGCCTGCGTGGTTCGCTGACCACACCTACCCCACTGGCACACTCGGCCCGCCAAACTAACTCCCCCCCGCTACCAACGTGGGACGGAGGGGAAGCGCCAATACGCCTCCCACCACAGCCCGCACACACCGCCAGTCTCGGTCCCCTGCCCCCAACGTGGGATGGAGGGGAAGCGCCAACCCGCCTCCTTCCACAGCCCGCACACACCGGCACTCTCGCTCCCCGCCCCCCCTCCCCTCCGCTCCCAACGTGGGACGGAGAGGAAGCGCCAACGCGCCTCCTGCCACAGCCCGCCAGACAGACCGGCACTCCACCCCCCACCCCCCGACTCCTGACACCTCCCCCCCTCACCTCCTGACCCCAGTGCCACCCTGCTTCCTTGGACCCACCTACCCTCGCCTCCGCTGTTCCTGCCCGCCAGCTCCTCGGTCCACTCCACCACTTTTTGCCTGTCCCTGTCTCCCGGATCCCCCTCCATCCCCCCCCCATCCCACAGGTCCCCACTCACCGGAGCCCAGGCAACGGGTTGCGTTGATCCAGTTCGCATCCCTTTCCGGCTCACTCCGCCTGGATGCCCGCCCCCAGCTAGCCTGGAGATGAATGGAACCAGCGGCCTCCCCGGAATAGACGGACGACCCAGTGATCCCCACGCCGGCCCCAGAGCTGTGGTCCCTAGCAGACCAGCAAATGGAGGGGGGAGATCCTCCGGGGAACTCCCCCACGTGGATCTCTTGGACGATGCGCAACACCTAAAATCGCTTACAACTTTGGACTGGCCAGCAGCATCTCTTCTCGGTAGAACTATGGTGGGAAAAGTGTACACACACAAGTCCCCCCCACCATCCCAATTCCCCCACCCTTCCATCTCCCCCACCCTTCCATCTCTCCCCGATATAAACCTGCCTGCCCCCCATACCCACACCTGTCCCCCCTCCTTTAGATCTCCCATCGTAGCCTCCCCAATCTAGCTAAGTCACTGTCTCCCACCCACCCAGTCACTGCCTCCCACCCTAAGTCACTGCCTCCAAACCTAAGTCACTGCATCCATCCCACCAACCCAGTCACTGCCTCCCTCCAAAAGTCACTGCCAAAAGTCACTGCCAACCCAGTCACTGCCTCCCTAAAGTCACTGCCATGGTCACTGCCTCCCTCCCTCCCTCCAAAGTCACTGCCTCCCTCCCTAAGTAACTGCATCCCTCCATCCCTCCCAAACCCAGTCACTGCCTCCCTCCCTATCTCCCACCCACCCAATCACTGTCTCCCTCCCTCCCACCCAGTCACTGCCTCCCTCCCTCCCTAAGTCACTGCCTCCCTCCCTCAGTCACTGCCTCCCTCACCTTCCACCCCCCACCCAGTCACTGCCTCCCTCCCTCCCACCCACCTAGTCACTGCCTCCCTCCCTCCCACCCACCCAGTCACTGCCTCCCTCTCTCCCTACCTAAAAGTCACTGCCTACCTCCCACCCACCCAGTCACTGCCAAGTGTCACTGCCTCCCACCCAGTCACTGCCTCCCTCCCTAAGTCACTGCCAAACCCAGTCACTGCCTCCCTCCCAAGTCACTGCCTAAGTCACTGCCTCCCTCACTCCCACCCAGTCACTGCCTCCCTCACTCCCTCCCACCCAGTCACTGCCTCCCTCACTGTGGACAAATTACATCCCGGGCAACGCCGGGTATATCAGCTAGTCCTCAATAAAAAACAAACTGCCAAAGACACATGCTCAGCCCAAACTGTTTCTAGTGGTAGAAAAAGGGCCAATAATACAAACAGAATTAAGGAACACTCTCGAGAAGCGCGTCTTATCCACCACAAAACCTCATAAATCCCAGGCAACACTTACCCAGGAAGAAGCATTGCTATGCGAAACAAGTGTTGGTATGTCTCTCAGTATGAAGTCATAGTATTCCCAAGAGAGGTTGTGTTTCTCCATAGCGTCCCAAACATTCCTCCCCGAAGTGAATGGATCCCATTTTTGGGGGGTAGGGGGGTTTGGCAGTTTTGTGACAGATAAGAACACCACAAGAATATAAAGCGGTTACAACCCGCTCCTCGAGGGTCTCCCTTACACCTTGCATCTTTCCCCTCCGCTGCACTACCTTTGTGAGAGGAGTTTAGGTGGTTATGTTGGTGGTCTGACACCATTCTATAAGACAAGGGTGCGCAAACTGGGGGGCACGAGATTTTCTGTGTGGGGAGGAGGGCGCTGTGTTTACAGAGGCCCTGCGCTCTTCCCCACAACATTTAAATGAAATGCCGGGGGAGGCATGAGGCCTCTGTAACTCTCTCTTACCTGCCCACAGCCGGCTCTTCGGTGACGTGTCGCCATGACAACGCGACATCAAATGACACTGAGGGTGGTCAAATGGCAACGCAACGTCATATGACGCCGCCGATGCCAGAGATGGTAAAGAGGGGGGGGGGGGGGGGAGCAGGGGGGAGAACAAGCGGGGGGCTCAAACAGAAAAGTTTGTGCACCACTGCTTTAAGATAATTTAATAGGATCCGTATGTAGTGTAGTGTGTCTCCCTCTGAGCTATTCAAGCCTCTAGCAAGATACAGGATCCCATTTGCAAAGAGCCCTAAGAGAGATATTGAAAAGTATATTTGTATACCCACAGCTATGTACATTAGTAGTTGTGCTTTATTTTTATCA
>WSYH01005254.1:0-45916 GCA_036426205.1 Ascaphus truei | reverse complement strand
CAGTCGAGTGAGTGTGGGATGATGGGGCAACCTGCTGAACAGATATGAACTACGGAGTATGTATAACTTACGGAGGGAAGCAATGCTGGTTCAGTGACCTCTTGAGTTATCCCCGTGTGTAGGGGAGACTCCTCCGGTGAGTGACAGAACACTCTCCCCCCTGCTCCGTGATGTGAAGGAGGTGCCATGAGCACACTGGCTGCAAGATGTATAAGTCAGCTATATATAATGAAAGCAGCTGTACTCACAGTGAGTTGCTCCCGCCGGTTCCATTGAGCGTGCTTCCGTCTTGAAGTAAGTAAATCGATGTGATATAAAGGAAAGAAGAAGCACAGCAGTAAGAAAAATAGAGGGCTGGATGCAGGTATAATAATAAAACTATTTAATGGGCATAATAGCCACACATAAAAAAAAGACAGGGGTCTGCTGATGCGTTTCTCTCCACGGGGAGAAACGCATCAGAGGTCTTTTGTGTTTTTTGGCTATTATGCCCATTAAATAGTTTTATTTTTATACCTGCCTCCAGCCCTCTATTTTTCTTACTGCTGTGCTTCATCTTTCCTCCATACCACATCGATAGCAAAAAGGTTACGTCATACCGGAATGGCTGGGAGACCTCCAAAATGGCCTCCGGCCAGTGGGTAGTCCCCCGGGCTCCCAATATACTGACCACGTCTACCACAATCGTAGTCTCATCAGGGACTGAATCAACATACAAACTTTGCTGTAACTTATGCTAATTCAATTTATGTACATTTTGGAAGACACATGATAGGACAGGAAGCAATCCAGAGATGCTGCGCAGCTGCTGTCATGTTCTGAAAAGCCCCATGCAGAGAGTAGCAGGAAGCTGCAGGGTGCATAAGTTACAACAAAGGTAGCTAAAGTAACCAATTCCAGAGTAAAATATGGACTGCAGACCCATGCCAAAGAAGGAATGCCCTTTCAAAAAGGTAATGCAGTAAGACACTTAAAATTATGCAAACTACCATCTCCTAATTTGCATTGCATCCAATGTCAGAATTTCACTTCATAAAGTTGGTTAGTATTTTCATGTCGTTTTGGAAGGGAAAGTGAGCTACAAAATTACGTAGAGAAACATGTTCAGCTGATGGAGTCAACTTTACTTTTGAGTAGCCAAGGAGGACAAGGGAAATGAAAACGTTCCTTTGGTTATTAGACTGGAATGGTTTTGCACTCTGAAGAAATGTTTATCTGTGTTACATTATCTGTAACATGTGGCTGCCATTGTTTTTTTTTAATTAAATATAAAGAGTCAACTTCTGACAGAATACAACTAATGTCTCCTGCAATTTCTGGGAGACTTACATGTATTTATTTATAAAAATGTTTTACCAGGAAGTAATACATTGAAAGTTACCTCTCGTTTTCAAGTATGTCCTGGGCACAGAGTTATAATGACAAATACATGGTTACAATGAGTGAAATGGGTTATACAATACTTTATATACAATACATTGTATGCACAGTTAAAGATAATATATATTATAGATGTATATAACAGTTACAGACCAGATTAAAATGTGATACAGCTTTAGTTTTGAAAGAACTTTGACAAGTGGTGGAAGTGAGAGTCTCCGGTAGACTGTTCCAGTTGTGTGGTGCACGGAAAGAGAAGGAGAAGCGGCCGGATACTTTGTTGAACCTTGGGACCATGAACAGTCTTTTGGAGTCAGTATGTCTGTACTGTACTGTATATTACCTCCTTGTAAATCAGGAGGAGACTAGGTAAAGATGAAGCACAGAAGAATTATTTGCTTTCATTTCCCTCTCACAGGTCAGATGGCAGAAACAATACAAAGTTAAATGTTTAGTGTGTAGAGTAATGTGAGTAAAGAAAGAATCAGGATTTAGTGAAACAGGAATATATCAAATGGAGCATGCGGAGGAGAATGAGAAGGGAGATTAACCCAGCCATATAATAAAAACAATGTTCTTATTCCTTTTGAATATAATTAAATAGTTTATAACGGTTTAGGTGTGCCACATGTTCAACATACATTTTCAATGAAAGCTTCATACTCATACTGCAAAGACATATAGTGCCGATACGAGCTATCGCACCTGTTCCGGCGTTAACTCCAATTCAAGTCAATGGGATTAAACACCAGAACAGATGTGATAACCAGTTCTTGATGTATGTGCGGATACACACTATATTTTGTGTGTGGTTTCCTTCAGTCCACATATTCGACAGCTACCCTCCTATAGATGTAACGCTGCATGGGAACCATATTCACCAATTTATACATAGGCTAAAAAAAATTATATATATATATATATATATATATATATATACCGGCATACCCCGCATTAACATACGCAATGGGACCGGAGCATGTATGTAAAGTGAAAATGTACTTAAAGTGAAGCACTGCCTTTTTCCACTTACAGATGCATGTACTGTACGGCAATCGTCATATACGTGCATAACTGATGTAAATAACGCATGTGTAACAGGCTCTATAGTCTCCCCGCTTGCGCACAGCTTCGGTACAGGTAGGGAGCCGGTATTGCTGTTCAGGACGTGCTGACAGGCGCATGCGTGAGCTGCCGTTTGCCTGTTGAGCGATATGTACTTACTCGCGAGTGTACTTAAAGTGAGTGTCCTTAAACCGGGGTATGCCTGTATATATATATATATAGTCATTTGTATGGAGATTGCACTCACGTTTAGTCGGAAGGCAGATGCTTATCCCATAATGAGCATATAGACATGTAGTGACCAGGAGATCCTGATAACAAAAGACAGCACACCGCGGTATGCTGTCTTTTGTTATCAGGATCCCCTGGTCACTACATGTCTATATATATAAAACACACAAAAGAGACAAAGACAATCCCCTTAGATAGCACTCTATAATATACCATATTACCACCAAAATAATAATATAGAATACAGCAAAAAGACCCGGATGCTCTGTCAAAGCAGATAATGAACAATATTTTATTAATAGAGCAGCAAGAAACACTAAAAATACAAAATATACTGTGACAAGTGCTATACTAAATGTGACTGTGCAGTGCCACAAATGAATTAACAGTGCAGTGCACAAAAAAAAAAAAAAAAAAAAAAACAGCCTGGTGATCTACTGAGGATATGACAAATAAACCTCTACACATGAATACAAATACAAAATAGACATAAACCTGGCGCATGTGATATAAATATATAAATGTGAAGTGATATTAAAGTCCAAAGTTAAAGGATTACAGACTGTAAGTCCCAACCCTGAGGTCACTGATGATAGATGTTTCAAAATCACAGTTCACAAAATGTAAAGCATACAGTCCTCTTCACGTTGTATGTTTCACCTGCAGATGTGTGACATTAAGCACAGAAACAAGACATTGGCAGTATATTGATTGCCAATGTTGCACTTAATTTCTAAGCTCAATAGATTGCCTACTTACTAGAAGTAGATAAAATCCATGCGGAGAGAATCTGTGTGCTTGGAGCCTCTGTGGTCCTGGTCGCCTCGGTAAATCACGAACCCCTGTGGTTCCTCGCTACCGTGGATGTTTAGGAAGGTCTCCCTTTCAGGAACGTGAGTGGTGTCCTCCGCTCTACCGTGGATGTTTAGGAAGGTCTCCTTTCAGGAACGTAGTCCCTGGATCAGTCTTAGGCTCCTGCTTTCTTTTATTCTCCATGGGGATAAAAGAGGGCAAAGGATTGCCAGAAATAAAAACTTTATTGGACGCCTACCTAAAACAGTAAAATACTCACAAAAGTCGGTGAGTGTAAAATCCAAGAAGTGCCCGACCCAGCACACCCCCAAAAAGCTGCACTCTGTCTCTGAATTTCCGCCTCGGTGCCGCGTGTACCTCGCGAGATTCCGGCGCGGTTCGGATGACGTCACCGTCTCCTCCAGTGACTAGCAGCTTGATTGTGGGGGGCAGTACCTCTTAGGCTCCTCCCTACGCATTTCGTGATGGGGAACGTCACTTCGTCAGGGATTTGTGGAGCCTCAGCAATCCCGTGTGCAATATAGCCCCAGTTAAACCCCTAGCTTACAGGAGCCACTAGAAACCAATCATTTCAGAGTGATTAAACTTCCTGATAATTGCAATCAGATGGGTTAAGTTAATCACCTCTGGGGCGACTCCCAGGTTCATCTTGGAAACATGGGATCACAATTACAGATATTACATTTTATATACTTCATAGAAAATACAGTGAGGGAAAGGCATATCCAGTTCCTATAATCAGACGTAACCAAATAAGATATTGCAAAGTAAGATATTGCAAAGTGAATCTTGCAGTCATCCAAATAGTCTTATTGGAAAAAATCTCCTATATACACATGTATCATATATTCTTATAAATTTGACATATGTATTTTAGTAAATAAACCCATAAGGCACTGGAATACCCGAATGGTCCAATACAAGGTCAATTTGAGAGTTGTTAGTAATCTCATATCTGAATTTGTTATTACAAATTCAGAGTAATGCATGTAATAGTAAAAATAAAAATAATAATAAAATCATAGTGTTCAGACCTAACCTCATAATTAACTACTTGTTTATACACATTTATATGCATCATAACTGATGTAAAGGAAAAATATATATGAATAAAAACTCTCAAATGAGCTTGCAGAACTTCTAAACCATAGGATTCATGTCAAAAAATGATTAATATTCCACTCTATATTAATCCCGTCTGGAAATCTTGTCTTTAAAGTGAAAATCCAGTAAGATTCTCTACAGTCCAAAGTTTTAACCATATTACCTCCTCTTTCTTTTCTAATAAGTCTCTCCAAACCAATGAAGGAGAAATTATTAATACCCCCCTCTCCACATTCTGTAAAGTGTTTCGATACAGGATGCTGCAGGTCTTTTTTTCTAATCAGTCTACAGTGCTCCTGCATCCTGATCTTAAGGGCCCTCGTAGTCCTACCAACATATCTCTTCCCACAGCCACAATTGATAAGAAAAATTACATATGAGGTGTTACAATTAATGAAACCATTAATATTGTAACGTTTATGTGGACTGTGGGAAAAGACATGGTTGGATGGCTTCATAAAATTGCACATATTGCAGTGATTGCACCTAAAGGATCCCCTCATGGCAAAAGGGACAGGATCATCAACCGGAGTTGAAATAACACTGGGAGAAATAAATGTAGATAAGGTCTTTGCTTTTCGATATACAAATTTTGGACCCCTCTCAGTGTATTCACGAAGTATGGGATTCATCCGCAATAATTCCCAGTGTTTGTTGATGATCCTATTCACCTGTCCACTGGATTTATTAAATTGGGAAATGCATAAAGGACATGTTTTGCTGTTATCTGTCCCCCTATTGGTATCCAAAGTATTTCTACCAAGGCCTCCGGCCCTCACCCTGGACCCTTTCAAAGGGAGTAAAGTTTTCCTGTCAATTTTAGTTATTTCTTCCAATGTGGATTGGAGGGTCTCCCGATCATAGCCTCTTTCTATGAATCGGTTGGTCAGCTCCTCAGACTGAGTGTTGAAATCGTTGATAGTAGAGCAATTCCTCCTCAGTCTGAGGTACTGACCTTTTGGAATACCTGAAATCACCGATCTGGGGTGACAGCTGTCCGCTCTTAAAAAAGAGTTCATAGAATTAGTTTTCTTATAAACATCTGATTGTATTTTATAATTCATGTCTACATAAAACAGAATGTCCAGGAAGTTAATGTGATGTGCATTATAATTAGTCGTGAATTGAATATCAAAAGAATTATCATTTACATAATCAAAAAATGCTTTTAAAGTATCTGTGCTCCCGTGCCAAATAATAAGAAGAGCATCAATAAAACGTTTGTAATAAATAATATTGTGTCTAAAAATATTTGTGCTACTATAAATGAAATTATTTTCCCACCACCCCATAAATAAATTGGCATAGGATGGGGCGAAACTCGTTTTATTGATGATCTTCTTATTATTTGGCACAGGAGCACAAATACTTTTAAAGCATTTTTTTACTGTTTATACTGACTGCCGAATATTGGTGCCTCCTCTGTCCCAGCCTGTATGAATTGGAAGTCTCTGGGTCCTGTTTATTTGACACTGCATGCGTTTTTTCCACTGATCGCCCTGTGCGTCATGTGGTTGCGCACGCATGTTGTCATTACGGGTACTCGTGGCATTATTTACTTTTTACACACGTGCGCACATTGAAGGGACGGAGGAGAGCTGAACATCCGCTCCAGCCTTGTCCATCTGCGCATGCGCGGACCGATGGAACGGGGGTGCCCTTTCTCACATGCAGTTAGGCTCGTCACAGAACACAGGTGGGTATTACTACCTGGGACTGTTGATTGGCTGTGCCGTGGGGTGGGGGTTCCTACAGGACCTGGTGGCATAGCGCATGAAAAAAAAGTCTGCACACCCATGGTCTAAGTATTATAGAAACAAAGTTAAAAAGTCTTTTATATATTGAGACAAAATCTAAAGAGCAAATGGAAGATTTTTCTTTTAAGTTGTAAAACTGTCATTAGAGCTGATTGATGAAAGGGGTGGGTTTATGTTGTTTTCAATTAAGGAAATTTAGAATATAAAGTCCTACTTTTAAATTATGAGATAGATTTCAACCGAGGGAGTACCTGACATCAACAAGATACGTGAAGTCTCATACTTTTCAACTCAAGACCTTTGTAAGGAAAACATCTTGTAATAGGTTAATTGTAACTTATAAGATTTTTTTTGTTTATCTTTTTTAGTTGATGAAATTGTCTGTATTTATTATAACTGTATTTTCTTCTAATCTTTTTTCTGTAACCTAAACACTGTATTTGTATATTAAAGCTAAACTTTAATAAGTAATACTTTGGGCTCTGATTGACCTTTTGCACGCTTAGTAGAGTAATTTACATTTTCGGACACATTTTACCTAACAGATTTTTGTGTGTTAAGTGCATAGTTTTCTTAATAAACAGGAACCGAAGACTGCAAATAATTACATATTTGATATAGTATTTCTTTGGCGTGGAGTAAAGATATATATTGCAACGGAGCAAGGGTAACTATTAACTGTTGAAATATCAGCGAAGGAGAACGGTGGGGCAGCTAGTTAGCTGTTTGTATTAACCCTGGTTGCTTATATGTAACGTGGTCACAAGTGTGCCGTTCGTGACAGATGGTATATATTGGGAGGGATTGAGGGGAAATATTATTCATTTGAGGGACCTTGCTAGGTGAAGATTGGATCAGTTAGATACTGTAGCTGTGTGTATTAACCCTTTTCCCGTATGCAGGTCACGTGCTCACAGTTGTACCGTACGTGACAGGGTGTATGTATCAATATAGTTTTAGAGCTACACTGGAACAGAGGGGCCTTTTCATCTTGATTCATAGCAGCAAGGTTCTGCTCTGTGTACAATGGTTTGCTGTTTTGGAAGTATCAATATGAGTAGTAAGTAAGGATTTACATGGCGTATTAAGGGAAGTATCAAAATGTCCATATCTGTGCGTCTTTTTTTTTGCCCCATTTTTCTGTGTCAAAAAAACTGCCTGGTCTAACATATATTTATTTACTATAGATCTCTTTGATGAACAATCTGTCTTGCACAGATTTAAGAACCTTGTTTAATAACTTTCTAACATGTAATGCAACTGGGTACAAAAATGGTGCAGTGTATAGAGCAGATTTTTCTTTGCCTTGATATATAACTTCAACAGTACCAATCGATGCCACAGTATACAATTTAAAATCCTAAATTTAAAGCATAATTGTGCAATGTATTCTTTACTAACATTATTGGAGTTTTGGGATATGTTGAGGAGAAAAATAACAAGGGCCTTTTCTCTCAGCTTCAAAGGTGTCAGTGCCAAACTGCGTGAATTGGCATGTTCAGAAGTAGCTCAATGAAATGTGAGAAAAAATACTATTCTTTATTTCAAATCGCATCTTCTAAACCGCTTCTATAAAAAGAGACAAACCGCGTGGTTTAATAGACAAAATGCGCGGATTGCACTTACTTTGGAATGACATGAGGTATTGCTAACTTCATTCACAGTCCGGCCTACTGGTTTTGCCATCTGTCAAACCCATATTTCAGGCTCTGGATGTAACTCACAATACCAATCTCACCAGCCTTGAGTTGACGTGAACAAAATATGAGTTTTTAGAAGCAGTTTGCATAACGGAGCTAAGAGAATTGCAGTTTGTATTAAAAATAAATGTGTGTTGGAGACTTTTTTGACAAAACGATCAGATTGGCAGAGCCAGAGTGAAACCGCTTCTAAAAAAGGGTTTTCTGACACGGATTGGTCATGCGAAAAAACTTATAGTATAGCAAAGCATGCCAATCGGATCGGAAAGGGCTCTTTGGAAGAGGATTGATACAATTTGGAGCTATGAGAATAGGTGCCAGAGTCTTTTAAGGGTGGGCAGGTTCACAGGTTTGAAATCTGCACTTCGCAAATCTCGAAGTTCACTCGAGCATTTTTTTTTTTTACAAAATGGCTGAACTTTTGAGTTCGCAAACGAAAGACAACTTGCAAACATTTGTACAAAGTTTAACGTTTGTAAAAGTTAGTCCAGTTTTCAAAAACAATTTCCTGCTTCTTTTGAGGTTTTTTTACAAAACTGTTTACAAAAGCAAATCCAAGTTCTGGCAAAAACAAAATCATGAGTTTTTTTGGGAACAAAAACACCAGTGAAAGTGCCCACCCTGAGAGAAATATACATGAAGCTCAGTAAACCGGTAACAGAGCTTGATGAATCTGGGGATAAATGTAAGGTGATCAGATGTCCTGAAATCTATCAAAATGTCCTGGTTTTCGAGCTTTTTGGCCTTGCATGCACAATGGGTGCTAGCTAGCCACACATGCACATACACAGGGGGTGCTTGCAGGCTGCGCATGTGCAATGGGCACTTGCCGTTCACGATGGACCCACTGCGCATATGGATGCACAACGGGCTCTTACCGGCTGTGAAAATGTGATGGGCGCTTGCCGTTCGTGCGCGACATTTGTCCCTGGCTAAATGTGTACATCTGATTTTTAATCGTACACAGAAGTGATTATATAGGCGCTTCCACAGAGAGTGGTCACTAACAATAATGTGATCAGCAATAAGTGCTATAATACAAAGTGAATAATAAATGTGACAGTATCAAAAATTACAATGTGCAAAAAATGTGCAGTGATTTAAAAATAAATAAAGTTGCAACTCCCTGCTCAAACCCTCTGGTAGGGCTTGTCTTCACTGGTTCCACAAAACTGCAATTCTTCTCACAATTCAGGGGAGGAGCATGAGAGAAAATCAACAAAAAATGATATCTAAGTACAGATGTTTGTGAAAAGGTCAGAGATTATAGGTGAGTCTTGGCTCATGAAATGCCTACTCAGTGTATATAAAAAAAAAAAACGCGACTCCAGAACTGTGGCTAGGTATGTGCTTGTGTAGTTTCTCAGCAGAGATGTACCTCAGTGCAGGAGAGAAAATCCATCCATAGCACAGATCAGTAAGTACAAATATTTTATGGTAAAAGTAAGAAATGCACTTACTTATTATAAGTGATAAGTGTAAGCATTATAATAAAAGGCAAATATCACATAATCCTCGACATCGTGAGTAGAAACTCTCACCGCCTCCGCTGTGCCGCTGGTAGTCTGGGGAACCCTCCCCAACTGGTAGCCTCCTTGCTAGTTTGCAGTCTGAGAACATGTCCGTGGATGCTCTTGCCAGCAGGAACCTCCCACTCAACCGGTTTTGCCAATGGATTGGCTTCCTCAGAAGTGTCCTGGATGCTTTCTTTTATACACTGTGAGTAGGCATTTTATATGAGCCAAGACTCACCTGTAATCTCTGACCTTTTTGCAAACTTCTGCACTTAGATATTATCTTTTGTTGATTTTCTCCCATGCTCCCCCCCTGGATTGTGAGAAGAATTGACACCGCCTAATGAAGCACTGAATTGTGTGAAACGCGTTGCGGAGTTCACACAGTGCACACTGGTATCCAGAATGTTGGTTGCACAAGTTCCAGCCCTCCCACAGAGGTTTGAGCCATTTCCTTCTGCTCGCTCGAGTGGGATGTGTGTTGGAATACCGGCTATTGTGGTGGACTACTCAACACGGGTCCTGTGAGAAGCCGCAACCCGGAAGTAACAACAGAGTTTTGCCGAGCAAGTCAGCCCCAGCGCGCGGGACTGATCTGTGAGTCTCAGCATATACCCCCTGCGCCTACGAATCCATTTGAATTGATTACCTGTGCACTGGCCACTACTGGACTTATATATTTTTATATGTAAGTTTTTACTTGTTATTATTCTACTTGTTTATTACATATTGCTTGACCCTTGGTGCGCAATGTGTTTATTTTTCATAGACGGTGAATCAGATTAGAGATAAACGCCTTGCGGTCTTGACCAAGACAATCGTGTCAGAGCCCAGAAAATGAAGGCATTGGCATCTGCACTAAGGGTTGGAGGGGGGATCCTCTCTAACTTGAAAGTGCTGAACACTGCCCCAAGTTTTAATAGGGTTCTCAGCTATCCTCATACCTTGAAGGTCCTCAATGTCATGGCCAGTTCCAAAAGATCTCAGTAAAGTCTAATATAATATAATACTCCTCAAGTGCATGGGCGGCTTTCTGTGTATGGTGCACATTTCCAATCACATGAGTTCATAGAAATGAACAGCTGGTTTAGTGCTTCCTTGTTTATCAAACACATGCTTAAAACACTACCTTGGCTGTTTGCAGATTGGGTGTTGGCTAACCACCTGGTTAAACAGCTCTAAGCAAAATTATCTTATGTTTACACAAATCCTGAATACAGGTAGTCATCGTTATCCAACATTTCACTTTACAACGAATGGCATATCCAACTCTTTACAATGCAACCTTATGGGCCATTTTTCGACGCCTGAATGCGTTATCCGACGCTCACCGTCACTGATTAACATGGGACTCACTTTACAGAGGTTTCACTATCCAACGCTACGTACAGAACAGATTGAGTTGAATAACCGAGGAATGCCAGTAGTTTGCTATAGAACAGGGGCTGTAGCTTCACTTCAGTTGTTCCCCTTTATTTGGGTATTGCATTTCTCACTTGAGACTTGAGTTACTTCAGTAAGGTTTTATCAATGCTTTGTGTTATGTGGAAGCACAGTCCCTTCAAAGTGGAGTATTAATAGCAAACCTTTACCGGGTTAAACATTGGTGGTTGATATTTCAAAGCAGCAGTCTGTGCTGACTGCTAATTTTTTGCCTTTTTTATTAACGTCATTTAAGAGATCTCTTCCTGTCCTTTCTGACCTGTTTTTATTTTTAAATCTGATGCTCCGTTCATGAGATATAAGCGTTTGATATATTAAAGCTGAAATACTACTGAAACACAGAACCCCAGCAAGCTCTTTTTGTAAACCCGAGCCCCCACAAAATATATATATGTATTTAAGTGTCAAAATGGAGTGCTATTGAGCGTGGCATATGTATACAACATACGACAGAGAAGCCCAATGCTACATCCAACATGACAGAAATACACAGTAAAATACTTATATATTCTCTTGAAATAGAGTCATTTAGTTTAACCCTTTGGCCAAAACGTTGTAAGCTTGCGAGCCACGACAAGGCAGACACCTGTGCGCAAGGCCTAAGGCTAAGGCCCCGCTCCCTCAGTCAGCGCGCCCGAACTGCATGCAGGCAGCGCGCTGAGAGGGAGCCGAAGCTGGGGGGGCGTGGTTTGAGCGGGTGGGGGGGCGTGGTTTGAGCGGGAGGGGGGGCGTGGTTTGTGCGGAGGGTCCATCCGTTCGTACCCCCCTCCCCTCCTCCGGTGTGCAGGAGCCCGGAGGCCAGGCTCCCTCCTCCTGAATTAAACTGAGCCGGCAAAAAAAAAAAAAAAACAGGCCACCTCCCTACGAGCTCCTTCCCTGCTCCCCTCCTCATTGGCTCACACGCGCACCACGTGACGCGTCAACGCTCCAGAACACCTTCTTCTGGTAGCGCTGGCCGGCTGATGCGTCACAGTACGTAGTGAGCCACGGAGGGAGGAGGTAGCGGGGACCAACAGAGTGCAGGAAAGGGGCTGGTGGTCCGCTGCCGTGCGGCCCCACGGGCCGTCGGAAGCAGCGGGACCCAGGCCTAACACTACCAGATAAAATGCTAATATACCTCTATTAGGATTAAAATTCTCATTTACCTCTATTAGGAGGGAGAAATACCACAGTGGGTCTATATCCAGCAGAATGAAAGGACCTGCAAACTAGGGAAGTGGGGAGGGGCGGGCTTAAAATCTGGGAAGGAGGAGCCACCAACCTCCAACAGCTGAAACAGCTGAGAATAGGTTAACAAAACACAAAACCCCGGCAAGCTCTTTTTTACTGTGTATTTCTGTCATGTTGGATGTAGCATTGGGATTTTCTGTCGTCTGTTGTATACATATGCCACGCTCAATAGCACTCTATTTTGACACTTAAATACATATATATATATTGTGGGGGCTCAGGGGTTCCCAAAAAGAGCTTGCTGGGGTTCTGTGTTTTGTTAACCTATTCTCAGCTGTTGGGGGTTGGTGGCTCCTCCTTCCCAGGTTTTAAGCCCGCCCCTCCCCACTTCCCTAGTTTGCAGGTCCTTTCATTCTGCTGGATATAGACCCACTGCCGTCTTTCTCCCTCCTAACAGAGGTAAATGAGAATTTTAATCCTAATAGAGGTTTATTAGTATTTTATCTGGTAGTGTTAGGACTTGAGAACAGGTGTCTGCCTTGTCGTGGATCGCAAGCTTACAACGCTTTGGCCAAAGGGTTAAACTAAATTACCCTATTTCAAGAGAATATATAAGTATTTTACTATGTATTTCTGTCATGTTGGATGTAGCATTGGGCTTCACTGTCGTCTGTTGCTGAAATACTACTGTCCAACTTTTTTCTTCTTCCTTATTTGTATATGTACAGCATGTGACAATGTACAAATCTACATTCTTACCAGAAGCTAGCAATTGTTTGGTGCTCCTGTTATACATCTGTACAAATCCTAATCGTATGCCTAACGAAATGGCTGCTTCAGTCTGTGTAACTCAGCAGCTGCAATGTATTCTTATATTACCAAGGTAACATTATCTATTGTTACAGTTTGCAGCTCAAACAGTTGAGAACATTTACAACAAATTATCCCAAACAGGAAAGTGTAACAAATATCTTGCACTGCTTGGGAGGTGGATTAAAACCTGCTATAGAAATCAAAGGATGCTTTAAAACTAGTTAAATATGGCATTAACAGTTGAATAAAAAGAAAAGGAAAAAAACAGTCACTATTATTTAATACTACAGTACTGATTTATTTAAAAAAAAAACACATATAAGATTTCACATGTTTTGCTGCTGTAATTGTTCTGGAAGTTAACATGAAGCTCTCTCCAGGGTCCAGTGCAGTATGAAGGTTACTACAGTAACCTGGTTATAGAAGTCAAGAAATTATTATTCTTAAAACTAAAGAACATTATTAAAAGAAGAAAAGGGCACACTCGGGGGCAAGCTACTAACATTATATGAGTTAAATGCATAGGCTTCTGGGTGGATTGCCGCTTTAAAAATAAAAAAGTGTGTGCCGAGCACGCGCATTTTAAGTGAAAGTTCTTTGTGTTTTGTCACAGAAATTGTATTTGTGATGGTAATGTTTTTAATTAAAAATCAAAACAGAATTTCAGTGCCAAAACACAAAGAAGTTTGACTTAGAACGCGTGTGCGCGGCACACCGTCCGTTTTACCTATTTGCACTTCTATATGTATAGTAACTGTGAATTCCTCGTGTGTGTGTGTGTTTCTGCAGGCGTGCTCAGCCGGTGGCTACTTGCCAGGCGCGCGAAGAGCCGGCAGCAACAGCTCCTGCGCATGCGTGTCGAGCGCGGGAGGCCTCCGCATGCCTGCCGAGCTGCCAACACTGCCGGCCTCTTCAACCAGCAGTGACGTCACTTCCGTGGCTGCACTTCCGTCACCATGAAGGTGATTTACTCCAAGGGAAATTTTAATTTGGTAGATGTCAGCATAGATATTTCACTTCAAAAAGTTATTTTCAAATTGGTAAGCATGGTAAATATTACCGCTTGGGATATCACTGAGTGTTATGCAGTATCATCTGGACAACTCTTCTCATTGGTCTGGTCTTACTCTTCAGTACATAATTAGGATGTTATCATTACAGGGACAGGACAAGCATGATAAGTCACCAATGACAAGAAAACATTACTTAACTTTCCTAAAGGTAAATAATTCACAGAAAGCAGGTGTAAAGGAAGTTGATTACATTGCTAAAGTGCATATTTGCTAAATTGCTCACAATAAGGTTTTTTTTGAGACAAAACTAAAACTTCTCTTCAATTGTATATATACATAAAGTATGGTTAATAAGCTATCAGGAAACGTAATTAATTAGAAGCAGCCAAGCGATATACTGTATAACTTATTTTAGGTTTTTAGGTTATTACTTTCAGGTTTCTTGATTTTCAAAGTTATCTATTATGCTATTATCACCTAGGATAAGCTTACAGTATATGTGCCTTATTGCAAAAGGTGACATTATAAAAGAGCTCATAACAATTTGTAACCTGATACTTGACTTTCTTTAGTTGTACCTCTCCAAGTGTTAAAAAGGCAACAAAATAATGTATCAAGAACTGAAGTCATTACATTTTGCCTCTTGCTGGCGCTGGGCTATTTTAAGGCCTCGTTTATAGTTGGTGCAATGGCGTGCACGAGCACGGTGCGAACAGACCTCTTCTGAGGCCTCCCATAGTGCACGCGACCAATTAAGAGCAACCAGGAGGCAGATTTTTGAAAAAACAAATAATTTTGTCTTTTCGCGATGGCTGCATCATGGCCGGGTCACGTGTGCAGTTCAGCCAATGAACCGCTCACGTGACATCACGGCCACGCCTCCCCATCGCACAAACCCTATGAGCACAAATCGCACGCACACCCACTATACACGCAGCCTTAGGCTAAGGCCCCGGTCACGGCGCTGTAATGCGCGCCCGCGCTTTTTGGCTGCGCGTTCCGGCGATTCCCCGGTCTGCAGCTCACTGCAGGAGCAGAGACCGGGGGGGGCGTGGCGGAGGAGTGACGGGGGCGCGGCCATGACGTCACCCAGCAGGTTCGCCCTCATTGGCTGAACCGCTGGGGGCGTGCCTAGCCGCTCGATGCGAGTTCCTGCTCTCAATTCTATTGAGAGCAGGAGTAGCTCTCGCGCGAGCGCTGCGGCCCCCCCTCGCAGTGGGCCCGGCGCCATTGCGGGGAGGGCTCTCGTGAGCGCAGCATCCGCCACAGCGGACGCTGTAGCAGGCAGCGGGGGCAAGGCCTTAAGAAGGATGTGCTTGGGGCTGCTTGTCCACAGCCATATTCCATACACTTGTCAGCAGCGTAACCAGCATGCCACTAAACCCAGCAGGGCGGAGGGTGCCAGAGAGCACGTTGGAGCCCGGAGTCAGTGCTAGAAGTTGAGCCCAACTTCCACATCCAGCATGCTGCTGGGGCCTCTGCCGCATCTCATGCTTGCTGTGGGGAGGGGGCCTTGCTCCGCTGTCAATTCCTTCCCCTCTTCGCTTCCTGTCTGAATTTTCACAGGACTCTGGGACTAACGTTAGGCAGATGTGAACTTTTGTTATGAAGCCATCTCAGCTCTGCATGCAGCCATTCCCATCGACGCAACCAAGTTTAAAGCAGGCCTATCCAACCCTCCAATTGAGTGTGTGTTTGATTGAGTGGGGTATTGAGTGAGAGATGGGAGGATTACTCGGCCACTTTGAGGTAAAATGCAGAGTACAAAAGTACTGCTTATCGAACGCTGAAATGCAGTAAATAGGCCTCAGTGCTTTCCTAGTCTTCTAAGACAGGGGTGCGCAACTTTTCAGTCTGCACCTCCCTGCTCGCACGTGCCCCCCTCCTTACCTTGCCTTCGATATCAAATTACGCTGCGGGGTCACGTACCATGGTTTCGCCAAAGGTAAGGCAACTTGCAGAGGCCTCATGCGATCCCCCAGCATTTCATTTAAATGTTTTAGGGAAGAGTGCAGGGCCTCTACAACCGCTGCGTGCCCCCCCATGAAAATCTTGCACCCCCCAGATAAAAATGTAGGTTGGTCGTTTTGGTGAAGTGCTTCTAACCTACAGCCAGGCTAATAAAGGGATAAACTGTATTTGTCTCAAAGTTGGTAGGTATTATTGTTAAGCATAACACTATTGATTAAGTCACAAACTAAGAGATCAGGTGGTCATTAACACATTTTTTTTAAAAAGCGCCCTAAGAGGCGGGAAACGCATCAGGGGATGTGTGCTGTTTTTAGATTTGGTTTATATGCCCAATAAAGTGACTTAATTTTTTACCTACCAGCCTCATTTCTATTTCAGCAGTGCCCAATTTTCTCTCTCTTCTAATTTTGTTCTTACACAAAAGTTTGCTGTAAAAAAAAAAATATATACAGGCATACCCCGGTTTAAGGACACTCACTTTAAGTACACTCGCGAGTAAGTACATATCGCTCAATAGGCAAACGGCACCTCACGCATGCGCCTGTCAGCACGTCCTGAACAGCAATACCGGCTCCCTACCTGTACCGAAGCTGTGTGCAAGTGGGGAGACTATAGGGCCTGTTACAAATGCGTTATTTACATCAGTTATGCACGTATATGACAATTGCAGTACAGTACATGCATCGATAAGTGGGAAAAAGGTAGTGTTTCACTTTAAGTACATTTTCACTTTACATACATGCTCCGGTCCCATTGTGTACGTTAATGCGGGGTATGCCTGTATATATTCTTTTTAATCATTGCTCAAAATTTACTCCCAAGAAAAAAAATTGTGTACCGACTTCTCATTAAAAATAGGTTATTTTCAAAGATGTCTGGCAGACCAATCCTGCTCTGCTGAGGTCATCTCCTCCCTATCCTTGTGTGTATTACAAATTGAGAAGTTATTATTTCAAACAAATCGATTAACATTGAATTTGATGAGCTGAGTGTACACGGTTTTATGAGCAAATGTACTGCTTCACTTACAGGATTGGCCATCTATTCTGGACCCCTTTGTTAGTGATGATTACGACTTGTTGGTCCCTTTGCTACCAGAGAATCCAGAAATTCATTAGTCTCCTGGATAGTGAGTGCTCATTTGCATATCATTACCCAGAATCCCTGGCTGCAGTGGAAGTACTTGTATGCTATGCGATAATGGGGAGTGTTGCAGACCTTTGAGGCATGCAAATGTACCCTGAGATTTTTATTTTACTGTACAGTGGAGGTATTTTGTCACTTGTTGTACCCACCATAACTTTGTCTAGTAACAAGGGGGCAACTCCCCATAGGTCAAAAGAAAACTAATTCCAGTGACATATTTAAGGGGTCTCATCTGGGTAATTGCTACCATTTTTTAAATGTCTAAAAGTTGGGATCTCCATGTCTACACCATGTGTTCAGCCAGAGACCATGCCTCTTCTCTTTATTGGTTCTGAGGACTGGGTGCGATAAGGTTAAAGAAAACACCCCAATTGACAAACTTCCACAGTAAGGTCCTTAGGAAAATTAAACTTTTAATCCCCCCCACCCCTCTCCAAATAAAAGCAGCCAAACCTTTGCTATTAGCATTGTTAGATTTTAGATTAGGGAAGTCAGTTAAGAGTATGTTTTCTGGCCAACTATTGGGGGTTGCACTTGTTAAAAAAAAAAAAAAAGTGTAGAGAAAGTGCCATTGGCTCTCATGAGATGGGCACGTGTCAAAATTAGGTCCATAAATTCTTCCCCCTCCCCCCCAAAGTTCAATATATGGCTGCATATTCAAACACAAAAATGTGTACATGTATTCAATCAAATGTCTGCAATACTGCCAGCAGCCATCATTCACACATTCAATTCACCTAGCCAGGGCTGCACAAACTTCCCCCCTGCACCCCCCCTCCCCTTTACCATATCTCCAGTGTGAAATGATAACATGGGTGGCAACACAGGGCAAGTGAAGTTGCAGAGGCATCATGCAATCCCAGGCATTTCATTTAACTGCCTTGGGGGAAGAGCACAGGGCCTCTGCAAATGTCAACCCCCCCCCCCCCCCCCCCCCCCCCTGCCCTAAGCTAGGTCAAGTTTAAGACTCAACAAAAATTAGAAACAGATTCTGGTGTAGTAAGATCAGTGCACAAAAACACACTAGAAAAATGCCCAAAATGAGTCATTTAAATATTCTAAAAGTATAAGTTCTAGGTGTGCTTTTTGTGCACTGGTGTCTCCCTATGTTAAGGGGAATCTCTTGAATAGTGGCAGTATATAAAGTAGAAGGTAGGCGAATGCCTCATTAAAATGAAGTCACAAGTATATTTCACATTTGTGAATTCTAATAGCAAATTTGCCCCTTTCAACTCATAGCAGAAAGCACAAGACAAAATGATGACTACCATATTCTTCTGCACCCCATTTTTCACAACTTTGTGGCAGAAACCTCAGTGGAGAGGATAGTGCCACCTACCATTCTTAAAGTTTCAACCATGTGTCCCATGATGCAGCCACCCCAATATAAGAGTCTAGCACTCCAGATGCCCCATAACGGGTTTAAGATCTTTTTTTCTAGGGAAGATGGCAGGAATGGAAGGACTCTTACTTCAGTTCTATTTAATATACTGCTTCTCCCAATGGAACTGAAAGCACTTCCCAATTACAGGATAGTGTACAGCACGCACTTATAATCTAGTTTTTATGGTGCCTGAGCAACAGGTATTTAGTCACTTGCCGAAGACCAGTGTGTGAAGCTACCATGGCTAATGATCTAGTTTTTGCCAACAGACCACTTTGTGCTAATGCATTTTTATACTTTTTTTTTTTTGCAAAAAAAATAAAAGTTGGAAAGTAAACATGACAGTTGTCCACAGGGAGGACCCAATATTTGAAAAGAGAACAGTTTGTGTAGCAGCAAATTACTCTTGCATTAAACATTGACATGAATTGTTACTGCAGACAATGCTTGTAGGTGAACAGATGTTAAATGGCAAACAAACATTTTTAGCACCCTGCATAGAATCCTCAATTTCCCCAAAATGACTGCAAATAAACTAGCCAAAAGACATGCTCAAGTATTTTACCATTAATGGTTTTATTTCACAAAATATACTGGCGAACGAATGAATAACAACAAAGTACAAAGTTGAGGGCAGGGACAATGTAGTTGAGGGCAGGGACAATGTAGTTGAGGGCAGGGACAATGTAGTTGAGGGCAGGGACAATGTAGTTGAGGGCAGGGACAATGTAGTTGAGGGCAGGGACAATGTAGTTTCCACTTTGTTTCCTTATACAGTAGCTGAAAAACCTAGAAGAAAAAGGAAACCAAGTCAAATAGAATTCTGTTTCAGGCATGGGTGAAATCTGTCAATGCAGAAATTACTTTGTTTTAATGAACAATTTTTTTTTAATGTATCTCCTCAATAATAGACCATGGAACACACAAGTCAAGTGCCCATAGTATCCTGTAGAGGAATTTGTTTTAGGGTCACAGCGTAAGAACAGCTGGTTTCAAGCCAGACATGCTCTCTTTGAAGTGACCACAACAGGATTCTGAACCGTACATACAATAAGAATGAGGCTCACTGACAGATGTGATAATCTTACCTCAAATTATTGCAATCCTCCTTAATACACCTGAAAACAAAAGCAAAAGTCAATACCAATATGCAGACTTATTCTAGCGGTCAATAGAAAAAAAAAAGTGTGTTCTTCAAAAGGGTTTAGTATACTGTGCTATTATAGCAACAGATGAATAACCAATTGAAGTGCTGCTTTTTGGTCACGTCCACAGCAATCCAGAAACTGAAGTTCATAGAAGCTTTGGTAATGTGACCACACAATTTACAGCAGTTAACCATAAAACTTGTTTTAGCCACCAGGAGGCCACAAGTAAAATATTTACCTTCACATCCCTAGACTTTAGCCGCTACAACCTGTGGTAAAAATAATAATAATAATTTAGAAGATTATAGGTGCAATGGCACAGAGTAGTATACAATGTAACAAATGTATCAGCAGAAAACCAGGTTTGCAAACACATAAGGCCTGAAAACCAACGATGCAAGTTGCTGAGTTAATATAGCACTGCGTAATGAACACCTCAACAGGAAAAAGCCATTGGGTGCAGATACCATCCAGTGCATATGCAAACAGGGGGTGGGGTGGGGGGGAGAAAGAAATAAAAATCATTCATGTACACATAGTTCTTACCTCATGGAAAGCAGCATGTACTGTCCCACTGTTGACTCAATCCAATCTGCAAAAAGTATAAATACAACTTCAGGTCACTAAAGTAATCAGCCCATTCTAATCCCACTCAGGTATAAGAAGCAATGCTGAAACAAGTTACAATTAGCATCTTAGGCAAAACTACATAAACGTTTGGCAAATAGGGCAGTTTGTCCTCCGGTATAGCACTTCTGCAGTTAAAATGATGCACTGTGCCAACTCATGGACATTTGTTGCATGCCCAATGTACACAAGGTTTCAGCTTCTGCTCTTACAATCCATGACCAAAGTTAATTTTGTCATGCAATTACAACACAGGTTAATGATCTGTAATGATCAATACACATTACTTGACACTAACATGATGCAAGGGTGGGTTTTGGGGTTCTGGATCTTTATTTGTTACGCAACTGTTGCTTGGAGGTGAGGCCCTCCTCCCCATGGCTTAAAGCTCGCCCTGCCCCACTTTCCAATTAACCGTTTTAATCATGATCCTGTGAATCAGACCCAGTATGGTCTCTCCCTCAAGCAGAAGAGGTACACGAGAATTGTGCCAGGTAGTTTTAGGACCTGCAGATAGGGCATGCTGTGAAGTGGCTGCAGTCTTATAACCTTTTGGCCAAAGAGTTAAACTAAATGACCCTTAAGCCTCGCTCAGGGTGGCAGAGACAGGAGGTGGAAGGTGCGCGTCAGTCTGCTGGGCGATGTGTGCACATCATCCCCAGCAGACCTTGCTAACATTGAGGTCTGTAGACGCCGCCTCTGCATAGGAATGGGTGTTGCTCTGTTCAAATCATAATCAAGAATGATTTGATTAGCTAACGAAGTACCAGTGATGCTGCTGCAGCTTGAAAAGACAACTTGAGTTTATGCAAACTGTAGCAAGAGTCAACTCCGTACTTCGGCTACAGGGTAGCTTCTACCCTGACAACGGATATTGACATTACTTTGTTTCGAACATGCGCGCGTCGCGAAGCAGGCACCCTGAACGAGGCCTTAGGCCTGGGATATGGTGCAGGGAGCGGTGCTGGCACTCATGCAGGAGATTTTGTCCCTGCATGAGCGTCAGCGAGCTAGTGCTGGGTGGGAGGCGGAGCTATTGCGCCAACGTCACGGACTGCCATTGGCTTCTGCCAGTCACGTGACCGGCCCTGCGCTTCCTTCAGCGGGGAGAAAGGGATTTTTTTTTTTTAAATTGGCTTGTCGGCTGAAGTTCCACACGCGCCGTCTAAAAAGCCGTGCTGATAAGGATAATGTTTCCCCTCAGCACGGTCTTTGACCATGTCCGAGGCCTTACTCATGAGCAGATAAGCAGTGAAGTATTGAACTATATGTTGTAATTGTGTATGTTGCGCTGGCCTTTGTTTTTTTTATTAGATATTACTTGTTTTGGCAATTGCATGTCTAGTCAGTTCTTGTCAGAAGTTCAGATTTAGTTCACACTTTAGTCATACAGCAGTTGAACATTGAAAATTCATCACATGAACTGAAGAATGAAATAGATTGTATTTTTAAGGTGCAGTCCACTTAATTGGTCCTTTTATTTTTATAATTGAGCCATGTGATTTGGAACGACTGCAACATTTCTTGCCGTTTCGTATGAGCAGAAGCCGAATGTATTTATAGAATGTGCTGATAATTCTTATGTAGTTCTGCTTTAATGCCCGACACATGTCACATCACAACATTGAATGAAGTAGAAATATTGTCAAGTGGGACTGCACCTTTATTCACATTTGAAAGCACTTACCTAGCACAACTCTGTAGGATGACAGGATTTTGCTTCATAGCAAAATAAAACCAAACCTATTATAGAAGGTAGAAAAAAAATAAAAAAATATTAGAACAAACAATTGACAACCTGTTTTGACTACCACAAATACATGGTCATGTTATGCAGTCTTATCCCACTAAATACATATTAAGCAGGTAAAGCGAAACTGCAAGTTTATTCTCTGAGGCATTTCCAACGACACGAACTTACAGCAAAGTCCCATCGGGATAGACCTCAATTGCTGAAGTCTTTTGCGAGTGACCAATTAGGATCTTTTAAAACCAAATCAATATTAACATACCTCTGATAGCTACAAGCACGACTCTGCAGGATGATAAGGTTTGTGCTGTGACGCTAAATCCTAACAGAGAGAGAAAAACGTCAGAACAAGCAATTGACAACCACAAATACTTGAATACTTAGTAATGTTAATGTTATGCAGTCTTATCCCACTAAATACATATTAAGCAGGTAAAGCGAAACTGCAAGTTTATTCTCTGAGGCATTTCCAACGACACGAACCTACAGCAAAGTCCCATCGGGATAGACCTCAATTGGCGAGTGGACAATTAGGGTGGCTTGTAACCAAAGCAATGTGTTCAACTTACCTCTGATGGCTCCCCTTGACAATTTTACATGTACACCTAATGACAAAAGCAAGGGTAATATAAATATATGTATACATGAAAAAAACAAAAAAAGTTTATTTAAGCACATTAACTGTTCAGATGGGCTACTGTCAGTCATGCTTTTTCAGAGCAGTTGAACATTGCCATTCATCAATACACAGAGAAAAAAAATGCACATACAGTAAATATGTCTGCTTTACAGTGTAGTCTGGGGTCTCTGGCAGCAGTAGTTATATAGCCCAAGGCCAGACTTATTTTTTTTTAAATAGCTGCACTTGTAGAACATTTGTCAAAAAATATTTAAAAAAAATGTGCTGTATTGTATTAATGAAATCTTACCTTACAAGACTCAGGTAAGTGTGGAGAAACTGCACCAGAGTATGACCAGCCTAAAAATAAGCCATATACAAACATTAGATTCCATTTTATAAAAATTAGTGTGTAGGTTCAGTTTAGAAAAACAAGGTTGAAGCTACATTAATAGTTCAGGGCATAACAGACCAATATATGAGAATGTGTCCCTTCCCGTAAGTAACACAACTCATACCAAACAATTAGTTGTGGGTTGCAAGAGAAGGTTTTGATATCAGCACTTATACAAGTCTGTACCCATATTTAGGCCACACATACAATATTAAGTGCTTTACGTTAGCAATTACAACTCATTTAGTTGTTTAACGGGTTTTCCACTAGTCGCGTGTACTCACCATTTCCATGGACCCGCACTCATGTCCCACTGAACATGCAGGGGCTCTAACCAGACAGGACACGCCATTGCCAAAATCTTGTACCTAGAGATGACAGATACAGGCACACCATTATTTGCATTGTCATCCAGTTGGTGCTGGAATACCCTGCGTGCAAGGCTGTCCAAAAGCAAGCCTGTTTCAAAGGGACAACCTCTGACACAGCTTTAAAAATATGTTGCAGGTCTCATTGTCATCATTGCAATCTTTGTTTTTACATGATGGAAGCAAAACCTGAACATTTCTGTAGCCTCGTTGCGGATGATGGACACATTCATGACAGATTGCGCCCAGATATGCATCAAGGCATGCGTTGTAGGTGGCAAATAAGGGAAACTTCCTGCAATTTAACAAGGTGAAGCAGAGATATCACCAAGAGATGGTATAGGCTATAAAATGGGTACCACCGTTTCTCTACTTATGCTGGACGGAGGTAATTCCTAGTAATACCAATGCAATTTATCAGACAAAAATAATAGGTACATATGGTCCTACAGGAGCCGAAAACATGCATGGTGTCTGCTAAAATAGGGAGTTGTATGTAGCAAACGGGCAAGTAATACTAATACGAAAGCAGATTTACAAGCGATTATTGAAGACTGATGCTAGAGTAGGAAAAGAAGCAATTATTAAATAAAGTAATAGGTGGCATAAATGCCCTACACTAAAATATTAAAGCTATAACTGAGACATGTAGAGCTGAGACAGTGAGCTGCCGCGTCCTGCAACACGTGCAGCTCCACGCAAGAGCAGCGCTCACACGAGGACACCGCGAACGCTCATACGCGCGCCAGCTCCCAATCTACAGAGAAACTCTAACTCAATCCCCTAGCCTCGCGCCAGGGAAAGCCGCGTACACCTCACTGATCTCGGGGAGGTCCGCAGTAAATCCCGGGCCGAAAAGCATCAACCATTCAGCGCGCACAAAACCACCCTTCCGACCATACCTGATCCGTGAAGCCGAGGAATGAGAAAGAGTATGGCGCGCGTTGAGCTTTTATACCCCGCTGGGATGGGGGCGGGAGAGGGCGCGTGCGCAGTCCATTATCCACGAGGCGGTGACGTATTAGATCTCGCGATACCCACGAACAGAATGGAAAACACAAAAATATATTTCTTTCCTCTGACGTCACTGTTGAGCTAGAATGAAGTTACTTGCGAGAAACAAGTCCGTGGCGGCCATGTTTGAAGAGGGCAAACAAATATCAGTTTCATCTTCCATGATTTAGGGCCTTGTCTTTCACTTAGTTGTACGTTTTCCCGCTTGGTTCTTTACAAATTGGCAGAATAAATTCGTGAATTATTGTCAGCGATTTGTTTCCAGGTCTTTTTTTAATGCAAAAGTATCAAACAAAAAGTACCACGCAATTATTGTAGCACAGAAAGCATTCTGGAAAAAATGATGCACTCAATATGCAAATTTATGAAGAATATATATATATTTATTGAGAAAGTGAAGAAAGGTAAAAATAATTATAGCCTAACACAATCTAAAGTTCATTAAATAATGATATCTATATATTGGAAGCAAACCCGGAGACTTTTTGCAATGACATTTTTTTGCATTTATTTTATTTATATATTTATTTCTCTTACCTTCAGCAGCAGCAGCATCTCCTCCTGCAAGGTCCAGTCAGTATGGCTCTGCTACATCAAGTGGCGTGCCTTGCCATGACAACTTGACCATGTGACGTCACAGCGGCATGCGGTGTCAAGTTGCCACGACATCAGGATGCCTTAGGGCTGGGACCCGCTGCGCCCGGCCGCACGGGCGTTCCCCACCAGCAGGGGAATCCTCCCAAGCCGGTCCCAGTCCCCCCTCGCTGACGGCTCACTACGCACTGTGACGCGTCAGCCGGCAGGGGATTCAAGAAAATTGTGATCCCGAGTGGTGACGCTGATGAGCCAATCAGCAGCAGGAGCGGGAGCTGTCATCAGGCAGCTTCCTACTCAAGGTAGTGTGTGTTTTTTTTTTTTTTTTGTGGCAGAAGGGGGAGGGAGCTGCTCACCTTACAGCAGCCTGCAGCAGCTCCCTCCTGCAGCAGCTCCCTCCTGCAGCCCGAGCCCGTGGAGGGAGGGGGGGGGAGTAGCGGGTCCCTCCGCTCAAGCCACGCCCCCACTCCCGCCCACCTCCCGCTCCCGCTCCCTACAGACCGCATATCGCGGTCTGTGTCTGTCAGCGCCCCACCTGTCTGCAGTGCGGGCGCGCTGACTGAGGGAGCGGGGCCTTAGCCTTATGGTGCCGGCGTGTCACGTGACGCACCATGGTAATGCAACGTGACGCTGCGTGACATCACAGCATCCCGTTGCCATGGCAACCGAGCACCATTTGACACCGTGGAGCCATGTTGACAGGATTTGCAGACGGAGATGCCGTCGCCCGGAGATTTTTCAGGTAAACCCATAGTTGGCCGAACCCATAATTTCTGAGGCAAACCCGAAGTGGTGGCAACCCTGGGTGTGACCTGCATGTCAAAATTCATTGGAGTAGCAACATGTATGCCAAATGGACCGTAATGCAACGCCCAATAGAACAATTAAAATAAACCAGAGAGGAGTGAATGATATTATATCAGTAGAGCAGTCAGCACACGTAGTCGAATCCGTGAAGAGATACACATAAACTGTGATTGTAAACTCTTCTGAGCAGGGACTCCTTTTTTCCTATTTTATCTCTGAAGCGCTTATTCCCATTATGTGTTATTGTATTGTATGTCTTTATTTATATAGCGCCATTAATGTACATAGCGCTTCACAGTAGTAATACACGTGGTAATCAAATAAATAACAGATAATATAAATAACAGGTCATGGGAATAAGTGCTTCAGACATAAAAGTAACATTAAGGAAGAGGAGTCCCTGCTCCGAGGAGCTTACAGTCTAATTATATTTAATATGATGTCACGTGCATTGTAAAGTGCTATGTACCTGGGTGGCGCTAAATAAACTAAGATATACATAACAACTGTTGTCATGAGATATAATAATCTACAAATCGTCTGTAGAGCACAGACTGACCCAGACTCTATAGGTCGTGGCTAGGTAGTGCGATAAACATAAATGAGTGAGACCGGAGCAGGAATCAGTCATATACAATTAGTCATCACAAACTCTGTTTCAATGAGGGTTCAGAGGTAAGTCTCAAAGCAAATAGTATGCAAAGAAAGTTCAAAGTGAATGACCCACTACAAGTATGTACAGCAGCTGAAGGACAACCTCCAGAGAGCGTACAGCTTGGCGGAAGAAGCCACCGTCTAACTAAACAAAAACAATAAGCGGAGGTACGATTGTAAAGTACGGTATCGGGAACTTCAGCCTGGAGACACGGTTCTTCTCCAGAACCTGGATGCACAAATTAGCTGATCGATGGCGAGAGGCTCCCTTTGAAGTGGAGTCACAAATGCTTGGGCTTCCTGTCTACTGCATAAAGGATTCGGAGGGCCGGATAAAGGTCTGGCACCGAAATCATTTGCTACCTATTCTCCAAGTAAGGCAGAGTGACACAGAGCCCTTGGAAGTAACATCTTCATGAGAACAGGAAGATTCCAGTAGAGCCCCAGAGGCCTTAATGGAAGAGAACTCAGATCCAATGGAAGGTACTTCTTCTGATACACAAGGAGATTGGTGGGCAACACCAGAGGAAGAATCAAGAATTCTGTCAGTCGGGTACCATATTCAGTGGCTTCAGCAAGTCGACCTCTCGACTCAAGGAGTCCGAGTTTCATCCCTAATATTGACACTGTAACTCAAGAGTTACACCTTATGAGAGGGCCAGGGCTTCAAGCCGATGGTAGTCTCTCCAACCAAGAAGATGCTGGAGAAGAGACTTGTATGAGTCAAAGAGTGAGACGCCCTACAGTGAGAATGGCGTATGATTCACCTCACTATGAGTTTCAGCAGTGTCTCTGAGCTGGTTTGCCTCTATAATGACCACTTAAATATTGTTTAGATGCTATTGTACAGAGTTAAGTTGTATTATGATATGCATTTTTATTATATAAGTGATTGTACATATATTGTTCTCAAGCGGGCCGTTGAATTCTTCACCAGGGGGAGGATGTAGCAGAGCCTTCTTACCTCCAGTGAGGGGTAGCTGCTCTGCTGATCAGCTGATCAGCGGAGTTCCGCGTGATCGGGAGTTAGCAGGGGGTGGCCATCTTGGAAAAAGGTGCGCATGGGCATTGTGGCCAGCGCAGCGGCCATCTTGGATTTCCTCCACATAGACTGAAGCGGGACTACGAGTTCCAGAATCCTTGGGGGGGAGGGAGATCATGTGGGCTGATCCAGCCAATGGGAAGCAGCCTGAAGGAGCAGGATATTCTCCGTGGGCGGAGAGCCCGCGAATCAGAGCTGACAGAGGTGGCAAGCTGGAAGGTAGTGTCCAGGGAGCAGTAGCTTCCTGGATTAGGCCAGACCTTGCCCCTTAGCCCCTCAGCTAGGCCCTGAGTCACAACCAATTAAGTGTTGTAGGGAAGGCCACAGATAGGGACTCTTCCCCTTTTATATCAGTCACTGCACTGTTGTACCTGTGGACGGACATCCACGCGGCGAACTGCGGCCTGGGACCAGCCTGCAGCTGTTGGGACAATTGTGTGAGACATTCCGGCTGGAGCTCACAACACGTGGAGGACCGGGACCTTAGACGAGAAGGGACATTGCTGTCGGAGGCCCCGCTGCGTGGGATCTGCTTCAACAACCATCAGAAAGCTTCACCTGGGTACTGGAGCACCCAGGAAGGTACCCAATGTGCACCATCTGGCCAAGGGAGGGTAGCGCTGCCCTGGGACACATATATTTGTGGGTGGTAGTGTGTTGGACAACGGTATACATGTGCACAAGCACCTCAGGGTTATTTGGGGCTAGCTACCCCAGGGTTTGTATGCTTTTATTCTACTGTGTTTTGTATAGTAAAGATTATATATATATATAAAAATAAATAAAACACACAAAAGAGACAAAGACAATCCCCTTAGATAGCACTCTATAATATACCACCAAAATAATAATATAGAATACAGCAAAAAGACCCGGATGCTCTGTCAAAGCAGATAATGAACAAGATTTTATTAATAGAGCAGCAAGAAACACTAACTTAAAAACATGAACATACTAATGGCAGCTGAAAATACATAGGTAGTGACTCTCTCAAGATAGATGCTAATAAATGAACCAATAACTAAATTGTGTCTAAAAAATGTTGCAGATAAATAATATAAATTAACACAAAAAAGCTAGATGGAACAAAGAAAAAACCCCTTGGAGAAAAAAACCTCGCTACAAAATATAATGTGTAACTAAAGGCACAAGGAAAAGTAAGACATCAATAATCCTATATACATACAAGTGTATATAATAATAATAAAAAAATAACTTAAACCAAGGGGAAATTTTTTTTTATACAGGGGAGAAAAAAGTAATACCCAAACTCATACCCTGATCAACAAATACCAAAAATAATGAGTAGTCAGAACAGCAAGATGCATGGAGTAGCTATGGTCAAAGTTCACAAGCAAACAGAAACATGGTTGTGCATAGTTGCAGAGTGCCTGTACTGGAGGCAAATCCAGACACATATGGGTGTAAGTTCCACATAGACTGATAACCCCAGGCAGCAGGGGAAATAATACTCAGCTGTCACAGGTTAGCGAAGGGGATCAGTCCTAGGTGATTAGGCTCCAGTGTTTGCTCGTAACATGTCTAAAAAATCCATCAGCGCTGCATCAAACAAGAGTCACGCCAGAAAAATCACATGTAGCTGCCAATAGCTAACACTCAACGCGGTTCAGCCTTGGGGGCCTTCATCCCTTGTAAGAGGCTGCCTGGATCCTATTTAGTGCTTTTTTTCCTCTTGCATTGGACTGGTATTTTCATAGACTCAGAAGGACATTTGAAATAGTCTGTATATACACCTTTATTTTATATGATATCCACAGCACATTTTTATTCATTTATGGTTATTATTTATTGATTCATTATCAGTAGAGTTTATATGATTTATTGATATATTTGTCACGGTAGCTAGTGATAGGTTATAATTTACACCCAATATCTGGGTTGAATTGAACACGACTTAGATATAATACAGATAGTTTATTCCTTAAATAGGTGAACACACAAGATAATACAAATAACAGTCAAAATATAGCACTTACTTCGGGGGGTTGGGTAATGAAGCAATCAGGTACAGGATTGGCAATTCATTCAGCAATACAGGTTCAAATGAAGACATCACGAAAGACACTGGGTATAGGGCTTACACTCGTTTATATGGAGTTTCAGCCCCATACCCTAACATTGGGCGCCTAAAAGTCTACCAGACTTGTATCTGGTCAGGAAACCCTTTTGTCTGTAAGTGTGAATTATGGCACTTACAGACCACTCAGGCTTTGTGTTTCTCCGCCCTATTGTACACAATCAGAGTGGTCAAGTCTTTGATCAGGGGGGCTGTTGTAGACAAAGGGTCGCCCTCCTAAACATTAACATAAAGCAGAGCCAGTAACTTTCCCGGGCTTTTATACCAGCCTTGCAAAACAGTATATTCTTTAATATCTACACATATTAAAATAATTAGTTCTGTGGGTCTGAGCGGGCTGAAATTAGCCAGGTCCTCATACTGGAGGACCTTTGCCATAGTGGCCACATATCAGCCTTTCATGACCCCCAGAACCGGAGATACCAAAAATAAGTTAAAATCCCCTATTAACTTTAATGCAGGATTCTCCGCTATAAGCTAAAAGAAATCACTCTCCCATTGAAATCAATGGGCTCCGCCGCTATAGGCTTTCAATGGAGCAACTCCGCCATTGAAGTCAATGGGAAAACCTTATTTTTCACATTTACCCATAGTCCGGCTGGTTGATAGGAGAGGGCTGGAAATTGCCATGCAGTCATGCCGGAGCAGTGACTATATGCTACCAAAATCCCAGCCCTCTGGTTCTCACAGAACCGGGGATATGGGTTTTAACTTTACACACTTTCGGACTTAGCTGTTTCAAAGCCACGCGGCTTTCCTCCATTAGAATCAATATGGCCGGTGCCTCCATAGGAAATGCATGGGCCGGCGCCGCCATAGGATTCAATGGGACCTCCGCTACCATTGAAGTTAATGGGAAACACACACTTTTTCACAGTTAACCCTCCGTTCGGTTGAGGGGAGAGGGCTGGAAATTGCCATGCAGTCATGCCGGAGCAGTGACTACATCCTTGCCAAATCCCAACCCTCGGATCCCAACAGAACCGGAGTTATGGGTTTGCAGTTTACCTTGTTTCACACTTAGTGTTGGAAAGCCACGCGGCTTTCTCCGCCATTACGGTCAATGTTAGGACCCTCCTGGCCGGCGCGACCCTTTCTCGTCGCCATTCATTGACGGACCCTGTTGGGGTCAATTGAGGGGGTTCCTAACATCTAGGGACAAAAGGAATTTTATTTCTAGGTGCCCTAGAACAGAAGTTCCCATGCCAATTGGCCGTGAACTTGACCGCGGCCCTAGTTCCCACGCCAATTGCGCGATCAAAATTCTTTTTTGACAATGTTTCAGCTCTTGCGGTTTTGCGGTCTGGCTGGCTGCCAGCTCGTCTCCGGAGGTCGGCTTCCAGGAATCCCCATTGAACTGCATTACTCCATTCACTTTCAATGGGGAACCACCGCTTCTCCTCTTGAGCGCCACCTGCAGGTCTTCTACGATATCAGGCCCAAATCGCCGGAATCTCCATAGGGTTACATGGGCTGTAATGGCGACCTATGGAGAGACTGCAAAATGGAGCCTGCAAAGGCGGGAAAAGGGACAAAGGGCCATAAACACAGAATTAACATTAACCCTTTCCCTCCCGCATCTATCCTAGTGTAAGGGTTGGTGCAGACACTGGAATGGGAACAATACATATTCACAGGGGGATACAGTTGGTGCTGAAGCAGGGGCATAACTACAGTACTGGACATCATTCCAGTTAACCCCTCGCCTCCCAGGTGAGAGTAGGGGGAGGCCAAATGGGCTGTAAGCCCTTTAATACCGGGCCAAACCCCCTCTCCCATGACAATATTATACTAGGTTGTTTACTATTTTTTTTATTAATTTTTACTCCATTTACTGTTGTCATCTAATACTCAAGCGCAGTCCTCATTTGTATATGTATATATATTATATATTGTGTGGTGTATATTGTTATTACGGAGGGCTTTGTGTCCTATGAGGAGTCATCCCGCCCACGCAGGGATCCCTTATAGGTGGAGGCGCTTCACGGAGAGAGAGGTCACCCCAGGCTCCCAGAAGCGGAGGCTTTGGCCTCCTGTGAGCATACAGGTACAGCAACACACGTAGTTGCCCGTGGGTTTTCCTTTTAAGCATAGGGAAAGGGGCAACAATGGTACATAGGGTCAGTGTTATGCAGTAACTTTCAAACCTCTGAGAAAGCCACAGCGAAACGCATAGTGTGTTAACTGCATGAGCCAACAGCACCAGCTGAGTGATCAGTGAGGATATGCAGATTGCTCTATCCGGTCTGAGCTTAGGCACTGTCCACTATAACATAACCCGGAAGCTAAGAACGATAGACACGTATACCCGCAAGAAGACACTCAGCCGGTGCTGACGAGGAGGATGAGGTTCCAGTTGCCCCTGATTTGACTTGGTTGTACTCCCGATGCCCTTTTTTTACCACCTAAATGTGAGTGCATTATGCATACTGTATGCTATGTGCTCATGTTTTCATTTTGTATTAAACTGTATTATGCTATGTTGGCTTTTTCTCTGTCCCACATGTTCCTTATGTGTTGTCTGGAGTTCTGCTAGATCCATTGTCCTGGAATCATGGATCCACACTTGAAATGCTTCACTGTGTGGTCCAGCCACCAATTGTCATTTTTAAAACTTTCCTTTGCGTCATTGGTATTTTCTTTTTAATTGTCAGGAGAAAATGGCAAACTTTTGCGGGAGAGTTTGGGCCTTCCGGTCAATGAATTCCCCATGCAGCACAAGAACGGCAGTGGCCACGGCAATGCTGATGGCCTATCTCAGCAGGATGACCACAACCTACTGCGACAGCCAAGAACTCCCATCGACTCAGGAGGCCAGCTCACCAGGACTGCCACTGCCATCCATCCGTCTTGAGATGGAGTGTGACAGCAGTACATATAAAGGTCAAGCCTGATTGCTGCCCCTGCCAGACAAGATGGTAACCCAAAGGGTTGACTAGCCATCTTAGGACTGTAAAATGGCTGCCAGTCCTGGTAATAGTTAAACAAACTTATGTATCTGTGTTACACTGTGTATTCTGTAACTATGTTATCAGGATGTTTATTGTATTTCTCTACGGTACCTGTATCTCGTGTGACTGGGCTAGTGTGAAGGACTAGTATCAGGCGCACAATGTTTCAGACTGAGGCCTAGTTTTTGTGCGTTGTCAGGTGCAGTGCTTGTGGACAATGGTGAGGTGAGGAAGGACAAGCCCACCTGCTGAAAGTACACACCATAAAAGCGTAGCCTTGTTCTCTCACCTGCAGGAGGTATGCAGTAACCAGGGCAGGGGTCCTAGCCCTGTCGGGTCGGTTCGGTTCTTAATAGTCAATTCCAATTACCCACACTCTCAACCCCACCCTTAGGGACTAAACTTGAGCACTGGCACCACCCACAGCCAATTGGTCCGTCCTGGATGCACTCCTGGCTCCTGATAGGCCCAGCAGAGGAAAGGTCTCCACTGATTGATTAGTGCCTGGTTCTTCACATTTCCAAATGGAGGCCGGGAAACCATAGAAGCTGACGCCGATCAGGGCTCCAGTTGTTAATGGTTGGTCTCAGTGCTTAGAGGCCAATGATATTGTAAACTGTTTGGATCTGGGACAGTCATCCCTTGTCGGTGAGATATCCAGGAAAGAACAGATCCAGGCAGCGTCCAGGGTAAGCTAGCTTTGGCAGCGCCCTGCACCTAGCGAGTGGGGAGTTCCTCATTCTTGGCGAGTTGTTGCTCTGTCTCTATATTATGCTGCTCGCTCTTGGCTCTGGCCAAAATAAACCTTGGTTTATTTAACTCTTATGTTCTGCTTGGTCTTTTGTGATCCCATGTAGTCTGGTCAAACCCCCAGTACTGTGACACTCTCCATGATGCACAATGAATAATGGGAACATTCCCTTATTAACTGGCTTGTGGTAAGGCTGATGATGATGATAGTTATCAGTTTCCATTTAGACAATTTTTTTATTTGTTTCTTCTCAGTAATCTGTATGTAATCATCCAGCAACAAAACTATTATTTCCTATTAGATCAGTTCTCAAACTGTGGTCTCTGCAGACTTTAGTGGCAATTCCCAAAGGCTTTCAATATTCACTTCCGGCAGCTCTCTCCCGCAGTGTGTATTTTCTATCACCACAAAAGGCCCTTTTTAAATACTGTATACATTATACATACATATGAATGTATTGATGAACAGTGTTAGTATGGTGTATCTCCAAATGTTTATGCACATTGAAGTTCTCTGCAATATGGACGTTTGACAACATCTACAGCAGGGGTGACCAACCTGACTGGGAGTTGGAGCCAAAATTTACCTGTCTCATTGTTAAAAGGCCACAATAAGAAACACATTCAAATTAATAGCTGTATGCACTGACCGAGTATAACCTGACCGTGTCAGTGTGTAGTACCGTCAGGTTATGCTGTCAGTGTGTAGTGTGTAGTATAACCTGACAGCACTATACACTGACAGAGTATGCAGAAACAGTGAAAAGAATAAGGGCGCAACTACAATAAACCTCAAAGTGTTATAAAGTGTGACTAGTGACAAAGTATTTAAGATGCAAATGCAAATACCCTGAAATTCACAACTGTGAATAAACAATAAATAAAAAACATACAAAACCGTGTAGATCTGAGAGTGTCTGCAGCTGTACCAATGGGTGGCTCAACACCCCCAAACACTAAAGAGTCAAAAACAAAAGAAACAGCGCAATACGCACATAGTGAAGTATATCAAATCAAATAAAATTCAGAAAAAGGGTAATTATTCTGTATACATAAAAATCAGTAGATCATAGGCATTTCATGTGATCATCACATAAGTTACCAAACATCAGATCGGGACACCGGAGAGGAACAGGGCCCTCAGATGAACAGTCAAAGGTGGTCTCTGGACGGCGTCTTATCCCCTCACGGATGGTGGCCTCTCTCACAAGCAGCACTATCAATCCATCCCAGAGCATACGCCTCATCAAAGGAACCTCCCCACGGCAGGTGTAGAAACAGTTCCAGAACATAGAACAATTTATCCCTCTTTGGTTCGGCAGTCGCACAATGTGACTTAATGAATGGCGGTAAGTCCACGAGTTCGTAGGGTCACAAATGTTATAAAGTCCACAGATCAAAATGATATTGTTTTGATGCGTGATAAAAGCCTCAGGCTAACACTGTCAATGCAGTGCCTCAGTCAGCGACGTCACAACTCATAAAGCCGCTAATCAGCAGTTCACCAGAGTGACGTAACAATAGAATTACCACTAAAGCTAAAATTAGCAGATAAAGAGTAAAAACAATTATCCTACCCGTTTCGTAGCTGTAACGCTACTTCTTTAGGGGGAATAGCTATGAGAGCATATGCAAAAGATTTATTTGACTCTACCTGATCTGAACATACGCAGCTCTCGGCAGAGAGCTTTGAGGAGGCCAATACCTATAACCATAAAACATTACCCTTGTTTTTTCTGTATTTTAGCAAGCAGTTGGTAGCGAGATCGAAGTACCACATTCATCTTGTGTGGGAATGGGTCCCTGAAACATTGTCCCCCTTAGTTACCATTAACTCCCCTTTTTGGCATTTAAATATACCACTAGCCAGTGTTCATCTTTCCCCCTCAAGGGAATATTAGGGATGTACTGTAGTAGCCGTGGCTTTGTTGACATAAACCCTTTGCACATGCTCTCTTACCAATCCCTCCACACATAATATGCCAGTAGATAAGTATTATTTACCTTCCTGGATAGAATTTACGTACCTAGATATTGATTGTGTGTAGTCATTATTTAGAGAGATTGTACCTTTTATTATGGACAAATGTATTTTTAATAAGATCTAACATGGAAAATATTTAATATTTTTGCTCTATGTGTGCTGGAAACAGTACAATTTTTTCAGAATATATTTTCGAGGACTCTAGGTGTCCTTTTAGCCCCAGGGACCCTCGCATTAATATATCTCAAATATACTCTTGCAATACAGTATGACTTTCTGTACTATAATTGATTTATGCAATGTTGAGAGGCACCCAACTGTGAAATTAGCACCAGTGTGCCAATACTTTTACAATGCAGACACAATGCAATGCTGGGTAGTGATGCAAATCTTGCACCATACAATATATAGCAAATAAAAACAAACACACAAACTCATGGCGTGCATTTACATGTATTCAACTTGCACCCAAGCCTGCTTTGATTGGGTTTTCAGATTCCCCACATCTCTAACCCTGTGCGTGTCAAGGATAGTAATCTTCTGCATCCAATTTCTCACCCTTCTGCAATAAAATGCGTAAACTATTCTTTCCATTTAACGTCCTAATAACCCACACAATTTTATCTGGTGTTGGTCTTATACATATTCAGTCATGTGACCTCACCAAACTAATTCGTATGTAGGGGGCAGGAAATTATTGGAATGCATTATGTAATATATCTATCCCAAAGTTGTCGGGGTGAGGCAAGTACTATGCAAACGTTTATTGTTTACTTCGTCCCAACACAACTTTTGACAATTCTTATTAATGCGTTCCCAAAAATAAATAAAAAATCTCTTCTTTGGAGGCTGTCAGTGCCCTCTGGTGCTTGGGATAATTGGTACTCCCCAGACTGTACCCTTGGCTACAGATGTTCATAGAAGGTACATGACTCCTAAGAATAATACAGGCACTTATAAATCAACAATACGGCACAGACCTCACCCACTCATAAAAAAGTGGCAAGATAAACCAGAAAATTAGTTCTGAACAGTCCACATTGACTGTGCTTTATAGCATAGAGATCGTGTTGTCTCTCTCAGCTGTCAGGGTTATCCTTCTTCATGGTCTGTTCAGTCTTTTGCTGCTGCCCTTGGTATTTTCCTTTTCCTTTTCTTTTTACACCAGTTTTCCTTGCTTGGCACCTGACAGTTCAAAATGAAAGAGCTGTTTTCCTAAAAACAAGAAAATGACGACAAGCATTTTATTAACCGAGCAGGATTGTACAGTTACATCACTTCCTGTTCTCCAAGCACAATTTTATTTGCTTGTATGATACAGGTACATTTTTGGATTCATCGCGGATCGACCGGTTCCTTTGGTCCACAGATATCCGCAAATCAATCTCCAAAAAAAATAAATAAATAAGGCAATTCGTCTTTTTTGAATTATTTTTTATTATCACGGAGAATCCAAATCTGTGGCTTCTACAATCCTCTGATTCAACAATCCGAATCCGTGGATTGGATTCTTAAAATCCACCAGCAGATTGTGGAATTGATTGGATTGGTAAAGTTCACTAGGGGATTGTATCCAATGGCGATTATTAATCTACACGGATGGACATTGATACAATCCGCCAACAGATTTTACACCGCGCAAAGGATTTTGAATGGAAAGCTTGGGAAATTCCACGAAACAGATTTTCACACTTTCGCCCATCACTAATCACAACTTAAAGTGCTTTTGCTGTGCTGCCTCTCAAATGTCTAGTCTCCCAAGCACACAATGTAGCCCTACATAAATCACGATTGTAACAAAATGGGAAAGAGCCAATTTAAAAACAAAAAAAAACAAACAACAAAGGCAAGTACACATTAAAATCATGTAATTATAATTTTGGACCAATGACTGTGTGGGTGTATAGAAAACTGTACAACTCTGAATTGCACATTGATAGCTGCAAAATGTTTAAGATGTCTAGTGTCCGTTCCTTTTGTATCTTAACAATTTTTGCTTATTTTTAGAATCTAGTAGTTAAAATTTACGTCGTTTCCCCCCCCCCATCCTTTTTAAAAAAAAAAATGTATGGGTTTAAAGTTAGTTAATTTCCGCAAAGAACTGGTGTCTCAAAAGCTGAGATGTTGGTATGCTATGCCTCTCCTCATTCTTCTAATGTTTAATTCTTTGAAACCTCTCAAAAATGTCCCCAGTTCAAACGCTCCAAGACAGTGAGCGTGTCTGATGGAACAGGAGCCAGTTTGTGCACAATGGAACTAAGTATCCTTGAGTAATGTTCTATGACTAGAAGCCCAGGAAAGGATTACATATTAGCTATATTGCTCATACCAAATGTCTTTCAATAAATATTTTGTTTTCCTGTGCCTTTCGAGGAGCTATTTGAAAACAAGATATCGTGCATCTTTCTCCGTATACCTCAATAAATAATGGCATGTTCTTGTATAGCGCCGCTAGTTTTACGTAGCGCTTTACAGGGACATTTTGCAGGCACAGGTCCCTGACCCGTAGAGCTTACAATCTATATTTTTTGGTGCCTGAGGCACAGGGAGATAAAACGACTTGCCCAAGGTCACATGGTCAAACTCAGTGCCAGTCAGTGTCTTTACTCACCGAGCCATATTCTAAGACTCATTTATCCTACCCGAAAGGCACCAAAATATTTCAGATCTCCCTTTCCATCAGGTCCGTTTACAAAATCATAATGACCAATTCACAAAAGTATCCCACTTTTGAGTTCTACTTTATCTTGAGAATTGCTCATCTCTGTGATGATGTGAACAAGATATTCCTAAACAAATGGGGCCAACGACTCAATGGCTGATGTAGTCATTAGCTTATAATGATAAAGACCGTTATATTAGTAATTATGAAAGCCAAGACAAAACATAAATTTAACACATTTGGAACTTGTCTACAAAAAAGGTGTCCGCTTTTTAAGCTTCTAGTTTGGCGACTCACCACAATTTTGGCATCATAATCCTGTGGTTCGTCTTGATCACAATTAGTAATCGTTTCGCTGTAACAAGATTATAAAAAATATATATAAATAAAGTATGCAGGTTTTCAATCATTTCACCTTTTTCTTAGCAACAACAGCAATACAATATCTGGTACAAGCTTACTTCTCTAGCATTGCTGTGGTAATCAGATAGTTACAGAAGACACAATAAATTAATTTCATCATCTGGAACAGGGGTGCGCAAACTGAGGAGTGAAAGGCACCAAGCCGAGCCCCACGCTTACAGAGTCCCCGTGTTCTTCCCCACATTTAAAATTGATTACTGGGGGAGAGCACAGGGACTCTGCAGCTGCCTTAGTTTCTCTCCGGCTTCTCCTAGCCACAGAGATGAGATGCCAGAGAGCAGATAAGAGGGCAGGGGGCGTACAACTTAAGTTTGTGCACATCTGATCTGGAGGACCAAAAAACAGATTTTCTGGGGCAATTGGAGCTACATTAATTCTAACAGCTGTAATTTTATGGCAATGATTATGTCTAAGAATGGTGTCCTTTATCAAACTGAAGTTCATCAGATGGGCCACTAAAGAGGGGGAAAAAAAAAATGGAGTACAAGTCTTGCCAGCAGAGAAATCCTAAAAGTTTATTAAAGTTTATAAAATGCAGTCAGCCACTCAAGACGTTTACTATATCTGTCATCATTTCTGGTAAATGAGCAGGCTGATAAAACCTGATCCCATGTTAAGATCAACTCTTCCGAAAAAAATAATAACGTCACAGTAAGTAACCAAAGACAGCTTTATCTTACTCAGGCTCAGAGATGGGCGAAATTGGTCCTTCATCGTCCATGTATTTGTATCGTCGCGTCTCCAAGTTCTCATTGTCCAAATCTGTACCTGCATCCATATTTCTCAGAGATGTTTCCAGGTGGTTCTCACATTTGAGCTTCTTCAGGTGTTTCAGAAATCCGCCAAAAACAGATTGCTAGAAAACAAGGATGGTTTTATTTACGAACATCACAATATTCTATATTGTATAGTGTGGGCACGAATCCTGCTCCAATAAGAATTAGATTCATGCGTTGGCCATTGAACACAACTGTGTTTTTTTAAAAATATATCAGAGGCACATAATAAAAAAAAACTAGAATGTATCACCTGCAACGTTATGTTACACAAAATGTATGTATGTATTTATATAGCGAAATTAGTGTACATAGCGCTTCACAGTAGTAATACACGTGATAATCATATAAATAACAAATCAAGGGAATAAGTTCTTCAGACATTTAAGTAACATTTCGAAAGAGGAGTCCCTGCTCCAAGGAGCTTACAATCTAATTGGTAGGTAGGAAGAACGTACAGAGACAGTTGGGAGGAATTCAGCTAAGTGCGTCTGCAGGGGACCAAGCTTTATGTATCGTGTCTAGTATAATCCACGGTGCTACTCATATGCTTCTTTAAGCAAGTGTGTCTTAAGGTGGGTCTTCAAGGTGGATAGAGAGGGTGCTAGTCGGGTATTGAGGGGAAGGGCATTCCAGAGGTGTGGGGCAATCAGCGAGAAAGGTTTAAGGCAGGAGAGCGCTTTAGATTCAAATTGGGTAGAGAGAAGACATCCTTGAGCAGAACGCAAGAGTCGGGATGGAGCATAGCGAGAAATTAGGGCTGAGATGTAAGGAGGGGCAGAAGAGTGTAAAGCTTTAAAAAAAAAGTGAGGAGAATGGGAGTGTGAGATGCGGGATTTGATAGGAAGCCAGGAGAGGGATTTGAGCATGGCAGACGCTGAGACAGATTTAGGAAAAAGTAGAGTGATTCTGGCAGCAGCATTTAAGATAGATTGTAGGGGAGACAGGGGAGAGGCAGGAAGGCCGGACAGCAGGAGATTGCAGTAATCGAGACGGGAGAGAATGAGGGCCTGAGTCAGAGTTTTAGCAGTCGAACAGAGGAACGGGCGTATCTTTGTAATATTGCGGAGGAAAAAGCGACAAGTTTTAGAAACGTTTTGAATGTGAGAGAGTAGAGTGTGACCTCTAGGTGTGAATGATAGTACTTCCAACAGTAATGTGGAAGGCGGTAGTAGGGCCAGGTTTGGGAGGATGAATGTAGAACAGTTATCCATGTTTGGAGGGGGATATAGATGCTGCATATTCCTTTTGCTGGTAGATGGGTCCAACCATTAAATGTTGCTTTAAAGTATCAGTGAATATTGCTCCAAATGGTTTTAAACGTGTCAGTGTTGAAGGTGTCCATTTCTATTCTGCATGTGTACAATGATCAAGTACACAATTTTGTACATGAAGCCTCTTATCAGCCTTTTCATGTGTTATTTACTTTTCTGGCTTTCCTTTCATAGTCATGTAAAGATGCTTGCTGAGCAGAACTGCTTGTTAATTCATTGGCTTCAGAATAATTTGAAGAAAAAGTGTTCACATTATCTGTCATAGAAATAATAGCAACCAGATAGACAAAAACATGTTACGGTCTTATATAAAGATAGCGCTCAAAATAGGGAATGCTGTATAAGAACTAACACGAGTTACGGAAAAAGCACACAAGAAGAGATCCATCAGAGACGGAAGGAGGAGTCACAAGTTACCATCTTGGAGAACACACGTCAAGTTTGATTTGAATACTGTACCATACACCTGTGAGCAACGCGGATAAATGTTTCTTTATCCGTCAACTTGAAAGTTGAAGTTTATGAATCTCAGAAGATAGGACAATTGACATTTCACAAAAAGACTTTTTGATATGTAATTTTCCTGGTCTTTATGATTTCCTCCCGAGTTTGGTTTCGTTAACCTAAATATTAATGTCGAAACGCTCATGTACATTTTCTTTTTGCTTAGATTTTTGTTCAACCTTATTCACCTAGAATAGATTGTAAGCTCTTGGGACAGGGTCTCTTTTTGCTTTAATGTTGCCATTTACCAGTTACCTTGTATTGTAATTGTGTCAAGCACTGCGTACACTGATGAAAGTCCTGATGCAGGGACAGAAAATGTTGACATTTTTGATTTTTGCAATATTAAATTTTTTTCCTATGTGTTTACCTAGGATGTGTTTGTTGCCTCTTCATTTAATGTGAACCTCAGTTTGGATAATGTCCTAATGTCCTTCAACTACATGCCAATCCTTATTACTGCTGGTCTCTATTTGTTTTCAACATCAGTGCACATGCTATTTTATGATCAAGTACTTCTGTGCGCTTTGTCTTGATCGAGTTCCAATAATCAGTCTTTTATGCTTTGATACGTTTAATGTTGTTGTGTATTTGAGACAATCGCATATAATTTTTTTCTTTCTTCTTTTCAGCGTTTATAATGTAGGATCTTTTCATAGGAATTTCTTTTCTGCTACTTAATCATTAGCTGTGCACGAATAAAAACTATTTATCATAATATTATTTATGAGGTGACAGCACTTTAGATTCCAAGTTGGCATCTTGCCACAGCCCAATTAAACAATATAAAACAAAAACAGGAGGGAAAATAACGCACTTAGCCGCAGAAATAAATATATAAACAAACAAACAAACATACACACATATATATATATATATATCTATATAAATATATATACACACACACATATACTACTATTCTACACACTTACCTCATATGCAAAATATGTCGTTAAAGGCAAATATTTGTTGGCTGTAAAGGGGAACTGAATTCCTCGATGTATTCGTCGTCTCCTCTTCTCCTCCAAGGAAACACTTGGTAGTGGTTTCCTGGAGTTCTTTTCAGTCGCCAAACGTTTTTTCTTCTTTTTCCATTTTTTCTTCTTCTTCTTCTTCTTCTTGTGAAAGTGTTGATCAAAAATCTCTTTCAGGCTGAGCTTCTTGGGCCTTGGCTCATAGTCTGATGAATCTTCAGATGAAGAAGCTAATGGAGATGTTGGGTGATGAGGCCTTTCTGGGCCTCGCTTTCTTGTGGTTCGCGTAGGTGAACATGTGTACTGAGTTTGGAACAAGCTGCCACCAGAGCTGGAGGCGTCACTGCTGAACAGAACAAAGCTATACTTTTAATGTCCTGTATATGATGCATAATAAATACCAAGATCTATAAAACAGTGGTGCGCACACAAGGGGGTGAGATTTTCTGGGGCGTGCGGCGCTTACAAGCGTCCTGCACGCTTTCCCATAACATTTAAATTAAATGCCGGGAGAGCGCGCAAGGCCTTTAACTCCATTTTACCTGCTCTCAGGCGGCTTCTGGCGAGATGTCGCCATGACAACACATCAAATGACACCGCAGGGTCAAATGACGCCTCCGATGTCGGAGAGAAGGTAAAAGGGGGGTGCGAGCAGGGAGTGGGGCGCAAAGAAAAAGTTTGCGCACCATAGATCTATAGCACTCTTTTAAACGTACATCAATGTATTTCAAAGTTCTCATAGCCATAAAGTTCCTAAAGACATGTAGAATCAGGCCCCTATTGGACATGTTCGCACAGAAAGCCTCATTGATTTCAAAAGGACTCTGTGCGATTGTGTCGGATCAGCGCTTTCGCACTTTAAGGGTCACTGTAGGTTATGATAACTTTTACTAGACCAACATGAGTTCTTCATAGGTCACATTTTTGTACACAGGGCTTGCCAAACTGTGGTTTCAGAAGCTGCACTTTAAAGCCACCTCTTGTCACAGTGTGACAAATAAAAATTGTACATAACCGTGATGAGTGGTTAATAATGGCGTCTGCAGCTGTATATAAGGGGTTGGCTCGGCACCCCCCTAAACACTGGAGAAATGGAAACAAAAAACAGCGCAAAACGCAAATAGTGAAGTAAATTAGGATTCCTCCTTTATAAGAGTAACCGGGAATAGTAAATTAGTTCTAATTTATACCTATGTGTAGTAGGTTTTTGCTGCTAAATCTCATTGTATTTTGGCATTTTCGAGACTATTTTCATCCCTGTGCCTTGGTGGATTCAAATCGCGATTGTGACGTCATCTTACAGCGCACTACGACGGAGCGACTGTATCTCTAACCAGAGCCACTGTTGTGTGAGTGACCGCTCCCGGCTGTTGCTGTGCCGGTTTCTGAGCACACTCTGTATGGTTGGAGTCCACCTCACTGTTCAATCTGGGGGCCGCTGCCGTGCCAATACCATTTAAAGAACTTTGGACACTCCTGATACCATCCGACCAAAGTGAGGGTTTCTGCAGAGGCGGCATTACTATTCCCGGTTACTCTTATAAAGGAGGAATCCTACAGCTACAACCTGAGATGCCCGCCAGAGAGACCAGTTCCTGATTCCTGAACCCCTACCTGTCGATTGGTAACTTGTGTGCTGTGCACACTCAATGCTTATGTTCTAGCTCAGGCCTGCACAACATACGGCCCGCGGCCTGTCTGGCCTCTCTGTGCGGCCCGCGATGACTCTGGCCGGGCACCAGTTAATTAAATAAATAAATAATAATAAAAAAAAAAGTTTAAAAAAATGGCGGCGATTCATCCCTCCTCCCTCCCTCCCCTCCCCCGGGTTTTGCGGTGCGCAGGGGCAGCAGCAACATGAGGAGGATGCGGCAGCCGTGTGTTTTTTTTTCTTCAATAGCAGGATGCCGGGGAGGTCAGACCATGCCGGGGGCGGGGCTTAGAACCGGGGAGAGAGGATGTGCTGTGTGTGTGAGAAAAACGGGCTGGTGGGGGGGGGGGGGGGGGGTTGTCATAAGGGAAACATATATTTTTGATGAAGTGCCTTTCTGTTGCAGTTTAACATATATTTTTGATAAAGTGCCTTTCTGTGCAGTTAAAATGTACTTGCAGGATGCTATTTTTTTCTGCCTGCCTTTGTATGCATACCAGAACCAAATGTTATGCAGAGATGAGCCCCCCGGTTGGGCGATGCCGATGCGTCTAGGGACGTGTGGGGGGGATGAAAGACTCCAGATTCTTAAAGTGTCACTTAATCAGGATGTTTCTGAGTAGCAGGTCCTGTTACTCATCTTGGATATTTCACACCTTGGAACCAAACTCCAGACATTGCGTCCCCAGAAATGAGTGGCCCCTTTTTACTTAGCAGTGCTACTAAGCTGCTTACTGAGCATGCTCAGAGTTACCTGAGCTGGCTGTAGGATTTGCCCACGTGACATGGCAGGTTCTGATAGGAGGAAGATAATTCCTTGCAAATGGGATGAGGCTAATGTAACCCTTCACAGGCCCTTGTCCTTAAAAAGGCCTGTAACCCTCATTCCTGTGTTGTTGCTGTTGCTGTTACCTGATTTCTTCAAGCGGATAAGACCTAAGTACAGCGGCTACGATTCCAGAACGCAAGGGGTTAAAAACATCGCAACAAGGAAACTTGCCCTGCTTCAGGATTTCGTTAGCCCTGGGGATCTGGAACGAATCCCGGAGAACCAGAAAAGACTTTGCACATTCACAGAAGGATTGGACTGGCTATTTATTTGGCAATTTGCAAATGGACTACATTTTAAAGGACAATCTTCTGGTGCTCTGGCACCTTTCTGGACATTATCCTCTGTTTCTCTACCTGTGAGTGTAATTATTAAGTTTATTCTGCAGTTGTCGTGTGTTTGCCTATCAAGGGAATAAATCTCAGTTTATTTTGCTCAACCTGTTCTGCTGAATCAGGACTCACGAAATATAAATGTGTTATTAAGCGCATCTCCCGTCACAGGCGTTTTAAACTGGTGGCAGCTGGTGAGATACTGATTGAGCCTATATTGCAGTGTCCTGCAATATAGTGAGGACCTTGTAGATTGCAAGCTCCTCAGACAAGTGGCAACTTACACACACTTCCAAAGAAGCACGAGATAATTCACTGGTCTCTGGACCTATACCCCAGTGGCACCATGAGTCCACGCTCAGGAAGGTTTTGTACCTGGAACCGGGCGCAGATAGTGGAGAGATGTGTGGGGTACGGGTTCACGACAGATGGTCGTTCAAAGAGTCAGCTGGAGGAGGATTTAGAAGAATATGAGGGCAGGATGGCCCCGCCAGCAGACAGTACTCAGCCCGGAGTGCAGGATGTCAGTGACCGCTTGGAAGAGGCTGGCGTGGTGCCAGGGGGTGCAGATGGATCAGTCGCTGCGGCGGCCGGACTTGCTACCTCTGGACTCATTGCACTCCTCACCGCCTGTGGAGAAGGGCTTAGCTATGAACAGCGACTCCAGCTCCTGTCGACAGCGCTTCGAAGGCCCCCTCACTCCCACCTTGTCAGCGGGGAACCGGACGTTCCCAGAGTAACTGCTGTGGAAGCAGCAGAGCCAGCAAATGAATATGTAACCAGCAGAACCTTGGTGAGCAACACAGCAGTCCCCAGAGAGGCAGCCATTCCGGCTAGGGGGGACCAGTCTGCACCTCAGCGGACTCCCAAACATACAGTGGGCAGCGACACGCCCTATACTGGGGAGTTCAAGCTTGAGAGACGGTGCTATCATTGCAACAAGGTGGGCCACATCAGGCCACATTGCCCGGACCGTGAGCGGTCTGGGGGACCCCATCAGGGGCAACGTTCACAAGCTGCAGGGCCAGTAACCCAGATTGGGCTGGCCCACCCAGAGGAACAGAGCACAGCCAGGGAGCCACAACCAAGAGGGATGTCCCAGGCAGATGCTGCTTTTGTCACCTCAGAGCCAGCAGCAGTGAGCAGAGGATGTCCAAGTGCATCAGTCGAGATGCAGCCTGCTGATG